>WNWK01051444.1:0-12486 GCA_009830355.1 Cherax destructor
TTAGCCACATCAGGAGGAAAACAACAGTCAAGGACCAGATAATCATGCTGAGGAAGGAAGGTGGGGAGTTCACAAGAAACGACCAAGATGTATGTGAGGAGCGCAACAGGAGATTTAAAGAAGTCTTTACAGAGGAGACAGGAAGGACTCCAGGAATTCAGAATAGGGAGGTATACCAACAAGTGCTGGATGAAATACACACAACCGAGGAGGAAGTGAAGAAGCTGCTATGTGAACTCGATACCTCAAAAGCAGTGGGACCTGACAACATTTCTCCGTGGGTCCTTAGAGAGGGAGCAGAGATGTTGAGTGTGCCACTAACAAAAATCTTCAACACATCCATTGAAACTGGGCAACTACCTGTGGTGTGGAAGATGGCAAATATAGTCCCAATTTTTAAGAAAGGAGACAGACATAAGGCATTAAATTACAGACCTGTGTCACTGACGTGTATAGTATGCAAAGTCATGGAGAAGATCATCAGGAGGAGAGTGGTGGAGCACCTAGAAAAACAAGCTTATAAACGACAACCAGCACGGTTTCAGGGAAGGAAAATCCTGTGTCACAAACCTACTGGAGTTTTATGACAAGGTAACAGAAGTAAGACACGAGAGAGAGGGGTGGATAGACTGCATTTTCTTGGACGGCAAGAAGGCGTTCGACACAGTTCCTCACAAGAGGTTAATGGAAAAGCTAGAGGATCAGGCACACGTAACTGGAAAGGCACTGCAATGGATCAGAAAATATCTGTCAGGGAGGCAACAACGAGTCATGGTACGTGACGAGGTGTCAGAGTGGGCACCTGTGACGAGTGGGGTTCCACAAGGGTCAGTCCTGGGACCGGTACTGTTTTTGGTATATGTGAATGACATAACGGAAGGGATAGACTCAGAAGTGTCCCTGTTTGCAGATGATGTGAAGTTAATGAGAAGAATTAAATCAGCCGAGGATCAGGCAGGACTACAAAGAGACCTGGACAGGCTACAAGCCTGGTCCAGTAACTGGCTCCTTGAATTTAACCCTGCCAAATGTAAAGTCATGAAGATCAGGGAAGGGCAAAGAAGACCGCAGACAGAGTATAGTCTAGGTGGCCAAAGACTGCAAACCTTACTCAAGGAAAAAGATCTTGGGGTGAGTATAATACCGAGCACATCTTCTGAGGCACACATCAATCAGATAACTGCTGCAGCATACGGGCGGCTGGCAAACCTAAGAATAGCGTTCCAATACCTCACTAAGGAATCGTTCATGACTCTGTACACCATATACGTCAGGCCAATACTGGAGTATGCAGCACCAGTTTGGAACCCACATCTGGTCAAGCACGTCAAGAAACTAAAGAAACTGCAAAGGTTTGCAACAAGACTAGTCCCAGAGCTAATGGGATTGTCCTACGAAGAAAGGTTAAGGGAAATCGGCCTGACGACACTAGAGGACAGAAGGGTTATGGGAGACATGATAACGACATATAAAATACTGCGAGGAATAGATAAGGTGGACAGAGACAAGATGTTCCAGAGAGGGGACACAGAAACAAGGGGTCACAATTCGAAGTTGAAGACTCATATGAGTCAAAGAGATGTTAGGAAGTATTTCTTCAGTCATAGAGTTGTCAGGAAGTGGAATAGCCTAGAAAGTGACGTAGTGGAGGCAGGAACCATACATAGTTTTAAGACGAGGTTTGATAAAGCTCATGGAGCAGGGAGAGAGAGGACCTAGTAGCAATCAGTGAAGAGGCGGGTCCAGGAGCTATGACTCGACCCCTGCAACCACAAATAGGTGAGTACACACACACACATACACACACCTGTATTAAAATGCTCCAAAATAGTTAGGCCACTTACCTTTATTATCCCTCCTTCCCTTCCCCCCACCCTTCCTTTTCCTATATTTCCATCTTTACCCATCCTTCTCCCATTCCCATCTTACCAAGGCTCTATTAAATCAGGTCAGGCCTTCTGCTGGCCTCTTCCTCCTTCATATAGTTCCTCCCACCCACTTCGTAGCAACGTTACATGGTGAATTTAAAGTATTAGACAGAAAAAAATATTAAAAAATCGGAAAAAAATGAAAATGCATTACATATTCAGACGTATACCACGCGCCTCGTTATCACAATAATTCTTGCAAAAATAGCTATTATTCCTTGTAGAAACATACTACAAAGATGAAACTTATAGTAAAATGTTGCCAGATTAAGCTATTTTTCTGTAAGCTTAACTTGTTTTGCGAATTTTCTCCATTTTTTTTTTCATTTTCACGCGCCGCACCTGCCGTCCCCCATAAGATGCTGGGCCAGCTGGTTATATTTGTGGTCACAGTGGGGCCCCTGCTACCCTCCCTATGGTGTATAAATATATTTATTCGGATGTGTTCTAACCCCACCCGTATCGTGGTTTGTTTTCATGTCTTAAACGTGTTGACAATACAGCTCAGGAGTCCTCTGAACTGAATCATGCTCTCTCTTTCGTCAGAATGCAGGCTCTGTAATTTTTAATTCTAGAACTAAAGTTAGACTAACCAGTTTCTGTGAATCGCTTCATAGATATTGCCGTGCTCACACTCCAAGAGTACGGCAACTCATAAAAATAACTTTCCTCAATTAATATCTAAAGCTCTCACAAAATTCTGTTAAGTGACGTAGCACTCAAAATTTCTTTTACCCCCTTTCCAATCGTTCGAGAGATGACCCTTTCAGTCCTCCAACCAAGATTCATACACCTTCCAAGTCCATCTATTTTGTTTCATCCTCTTCTGAACTACATCAATAACCTCTCCTCTGAACAGTACTTTTGTAAACATTCTCCCCCGACTCCGTGCGGGAGGCCTGGTCATGGACAGGGCCGCGGGGGCGTTGATCCCCAGAATACCCTCCAGGTAGACTCCTTCTAATCTCTAAGCTCCGAATTCTCTGCATAATGTTCAGACAGTACACTACTTCTCCAATGCCTCCGACCCCCTACTTTCTGTGATGTTTTAACCCATCCCCGGTACCACTGTACTCTGGTACTTTTTTTTTTTTTACCAATATGGATTAAATTCGTGGTCTCCTCAGAAGCCATAATGTACCACCCACCTTTCCCCTCTCCCTTTGTAAATTCTATGGCTCATCTCATCTTTCATAGACCCATCCACCGACAAGGTTACTTACTAATGTCTAAAAACATTTTCTTTCTCAATATTTTCTCCAATTTGATATCCAGTCTCTCCTTCCTTATATTGTTAGTCTCATCACCTTGCTCCTCCCCTTGTACGGTTTTAATTTCCATTCTTTAGATAAAACTCTAACAAATTCTAATTCCTCCACCACCTGTGTCATCAGAAAAAAAAACTAAGAAAACTTCCACTTTGTATCAAATTTGTTATCTTTCAGTCCCACTTGTCTCCCAACACCTTACCATTAACTCCTTTTACATCTCCATTCATCTATATGTTAAACAACAATGGTGACAACACAGTTCTGCTTAAATATTTCCCGTTTTCCATAATTAGCCTAACCTGAGTCATACGGTCATTATAAACAACTCTTTTCTTCGTTTTCGAGCATACCCCATATTTCAACATCGGCTACTTTGATCCTCTATCCACCCTATTATATGTCTTATTTTCTCTATTCATAAAAGGAGCAAAACAATTTTTACCGCTTTCTAATTATTGGTATTGTTCACTTGCACGCTTTAAATGTAAATTCCTGGTCAATAACACTTCTACCTCTGTGTCTTACCCATATTTCTTTCAAATAACTTTTCCATACACTTTACCCATTCTCTCTGCCAATCCATTTTTCATGAATATATTGAACAAATACACCGATCACTCTAAAATAATATTCCCAACTGCCTTTAACATTTCTGTCATGATCAGCTGCTTTACACTTCTTTACGCATGTTTATTTGCCATTTTCCTCACGCATTTCCCCCACACTCGCATCTGGTGTTCTCACATTTTTATATGATGTTATACTTCCTTGTCCAGGCCATGAAATCCCTGCCTCCCTTTTTCATCAGCATTTAACAAGTCCCTAAACTATATGTATTGCAGTCGCTGTGCTATGCGAGAACATTATTTGAATAATAAATTTAATACGAAACTTAAAAAAAGAATCTTGCAGAAGCAGTAAACCCACCCGGTCGTTCACGAAGCAGGTCGGATGAAAATAGATATATATATATCTTTCTCGACCATTTATTTTATAATTTATTAAAAAAACTGCAGCTTAAGAAAAAATAAGCAAAGCTTTCTCAAAATCTCGTTATTGGTCAAGATTTGGTAACCAGGTTGGATATCACTGTACCTCCATCCTATTGTAGTGACCTAAGGTTCATCAGTTTCTCAAATTTAGACAGTGTCTTTGAGGATGTGTTAAAAGACAAATAAATGATGTTTTAATCAGTTTGCTGTACAACTATATTAATATATTTATATATTTTTAAAGTATTAACTTAATTCGAGATCTGGACATTAGGATTCTCTGGCCGGCATGTTAACCACGTGATGACACAATGATATGGTTGAGAAAATCACAACCATGAAATCCCACTCATTTTCAGTTGGGCTGAGAAAGGATCACCACAAATCACACTTCTTTTTTTTTACATTTTATTCCTGACACTCTAGAACACTTTATATAATACAGTCCCTATCACTCAGCAGCATGGAGATTCGTGAGGCCCCCGAACGATCCTGGGGTTCTGAAAAGAATGGAAAATTTAATGGAATGTTGGGATTGCTCCAGAGAGAAGAGGCCGATTTTGTAGGCCCAATTGGATCAGCAGTAGATCGAATGAAAGTAATGGAAGAAGCAAGTGCATACGAAGTAGAATTGGTGTGCTTAGTGTCTCTTAGTCCCTCACCACTGCCACAACACCTCTCAATAATCAGGCCCTTTACTGGTGGGTTTTAAATAATATTAATTTTACTTTAATGTTTATATGTTATTGGTGACAATATTATTTTAAATGTACTGAAAATATTACTAAGAAAACATTTAAAAATGAAGTTTCTGAGATAAGTTCAAACTATTTCTCTATTTTACTTTATTTTTAAATAGTGGTTCCCATCCTCCATGGAATATGTGAGTGGCTCCTGGGAGGACGCTCAAATATCACTGGACAACAATAAATTTGCTAATTCTATATATCAAGTTTTTTTTAAGGTATTTTAGCATGCTGAATCTGACTCTGAAGTCAGAATTAACCCATCTCGTAAGATTTTGGTAACACAAACTTGCATATATCTCTGAAGAAAGTCTTGTTGCTGTCTGTTTCTATGCATTAACATGAATCCTCCGCATCATGTCTGGTTGTCAGGAAGCGTCAGAAAGCATCACCTGTTATTATATTGCATTTCTTTGCCACATGCTCGTCTCTATTCGATTTATTTTCCTCAGTTATATAATGTATCTATTTCAGATTAACATGAACAAATGAGGATATCTGAAGAGCGTAATCAGCTTTTGCTAACTTAGGCAAAAGGACATAAATACAACTAATGTGACCTTTTATTGTGGTAACGTTTCGCTCTCCAGGAGCTTTGTCAAGTAGCTTGACAAAGATCCTGGAAAGCGAAACGTTGCCACAATGAAACATCACATTATTTACTCTCGTGTCCTTTTACCAAACTTACTGTTGGTAATTCTACAAACATTAATACAGCCTTTGCTCTGTTGTAAGTATATACCAAGTGATCAACGAAATTTTAACAAATCGTGCCAAGGTTGCATAAAAACATTACTTTGGCTGCAAGGTTGGTGATCAAGATTACACATGGACTTCACACATAAGTTGTACTGTTTGTACCTTTCCACTGACACAGTAGTTGTTAATGTGAGCATTGAAGCTTGTACCACATAGTAAGGACACTGCAATATTTGCTCCACTTGTTGCTTTCGACAGTTAATGTGATAGTAGAGAAGAAACTGATAAAACTGATTAGAATCTGAGATTTTGAAACAATCTCACTTATTCTCTCTTCAGGAGTTAAATGACCTTGTCAGTGACCTCGATTTATCAAAGCAGAAGTCACAACTGAATGGACTACGCTTTCAAGAATGAAATCTTTTAAAAATAAACACATAAGCAGTATAATGTGATCCTTTATTGACAACGTTTCGCCCACGCAGTGGGCTTTATCGAGTCACAGACAGATCTACCTGGAAAATGAGCAACATGGAGATATATATAGGGTACAGTCAGGTGGAGAATGCTGGGTCAGGTGGAGAAAGCTGCATGTGAGTCTTAAAAGTAGTGTGATAGTTAAAAACATAGTGTGACTTAAAGGACCTGCAGTGTACCATTCTTGAGTTCTAGGTGGGATAGCGTTGAAGAAGTTTCTTGGCAATAGGTTCAGCTATGTTGTAGAAGCCGTTGTTCTGGTTGAAGTTGTTGGATATACAGATGAGTGATGATTCTAGGATTCTTCGGTATTGCGTGTTGTCTTCTCTGGCGATGAGTCTTGCGTTTCTGTAGTTGATTGAATGGTTGTGTAAATTTCGGTGTTGAACACAGGCATTTCTTGAGTCGTCAGATCTGCCTGCGTACTGGTGTTCTGAAATGCGTGTTTGTAGGTCTCTGGATGTTTCGCCAACGTCTTATTTCCATTGGTGTCCTCAATCTTGTCCCCCAGGATGCGACCCACACCAGTCGACTAACACCCAGGTACCTATTTGCTAGGTGAACAGGACAACAAGTGTAAATAAACTCCTCAAACGTTTCTACCCCTTGTAGACAGCCTATGCTGTCTGCCAGCCGAGAAAAATGTAGCCAGTAAGCCTACATGCCTAGTTCCCATAGTTTCCACCAGGGGGGCAGATCTCTGGGTGGGTATGCCCAGACCTGTCTTCCTCTCACTTCTCGTCCAGGCATCACTCAGTCAACAGGCCTACTCCTCTCTCCCTCGCTTGAAAGAAGATATATGTCGTGTGTTAATTAATTCCTCTCAGTCAGTGTTCTCACATGTTCGTGAATGGCTTAGTGTGGATTTTTGCACAGAAAAGAGTCATTTGCTAATAAGCCATGTTGTACCGCATGTGCAATATGTGTGTGCAGTTTTCCGTGTGTCCAGACCACTATGTAGCACCTTGTGTTACTTGTCACCCAGTGTGACCCCACGCCCGCGCGCTTGACAGCTGATATCAGTCAGTTCAGGCGTCAGTTACGTGTGTTAAGAGCCCCTTGTACAGAAAGCTCTTTATGTTCGCCGCTCGTGATGCCCTGCTGAATCGCACCCGCGACGATTCTCCCATCTAGACCTGTTCCACTTCACCTCCGACCATCAGAGTGCACTTATATGTAGAGACCAGTCTGAGGACGCTTAGTCCATCCTCTGCTGTAACTTCAAGTGTCGAGAGAATGACACTCGTCAAGCAGCAGTAGCCCTGTCCTGTTGGCAGGCGACTGTCAGCCTCGTGTCACAGCTTCAGTGAGCAGCCTGCAAAAAGATGATGTCACTTTGACTGCTAGCCCACTCACTGCAGTAAGGTGTATGCTGTTTTTTTTTCCATGTCCACATATGTGTGTGTGTGTGTATATATATATATATATATATATATATATATATATGTTTTTTTTATTTTGTGTTCTGTGCTCTGTTCCTGCGAGAGAGAGACCTAGTTTTTTTACTGCCAGTCATGATCAGGGTCGACCATGGGTAGGTGGCCGAGCAAATGTAGACAGCCTATGCTGTCTGCCAGCTGAGCAAAATGTAGCCAGTAAGCCTACATGCCTAGTTCCCATAGTTTCCACCAGGGGGCAGGTCTCTAGGTGGGTATGCCCAGACCTGTCTTCCTCTCACTTCTCGTCCAGGCATCACTCAGTCAACAGGCCTACTCCTCTCTCCCTCACATGGGCATGGCCCTCCTGGGAAATGGACACAAACACACTGCCTGTGTACCCTCAAGTTATCGCAAATAAAGTAAGAAGCCTCCGAACCCTTATCATTGCATCCACAACCTTGATCGACGACCTAATAACCTTATTATTATATGTGGAGACAATTTTCCAAGAGAGGATGGGGTATAAGCCCTTTCTGCTTTTTTTAAGGGCCCAGCCCTTTCTGCCCTTAGAAAGGGCCAGACTGCGTCTCTGGCTTCGACAACAACTTAACTAGTAACAGATGAACGGACCCAAGCAGTACGTCACGTCTGTCTGACCAGTGTAGCAACGAGGGTATATGAGTTCATAGATATTTGATATAAATGGGACTCTTTGCCATAGTAGGAAAGTTAAAGGAAACTGCTGTATTAGTTTCTACACTTGACATTATAATCATGTGCTTCAGTGATCGAAATATTTAGAGAACACAGGCATTTGAATTGCAAATTGTTGAAAAGTGTTGCAAAGTGTTGAAATTGAGCTGAGGTCAGTGAAACAGGGTGAGGGCAGGAGCGGAGAAGAAGCGGGCTGCAGATTGAACTCGGCAACGAAAGCGAACGGGCTTACGGCGCGATTATTTGACCTCCTATTCAATCTCCACTAACGTCGGGAAATCATTATAAGAACTCTGTTCCAGCGCGTTTAGTGATAATAATACAATCGCGGTATATTCAGAAGTGTGCGCAGCTTCTTACTACTGCAAAAAGACTGAAAATTGTTGAACGTAAAGAGACAATCATGAGTTTGCTTCGTCTAACAAGATGGTGACTCTTCAGCAGCGTTCTTCAATCAAGACAGCATTTCCGCTGTATATGGTGGAGCCAACACCATCGCTCACGTTACAACGAGCCAGGTAAGTTTCAAATTCTTGATGACACAGGGGGACTGCGCAGTACTTGTAGTCGGGAGAAGTTTGAAGCTGTCCTATTTAGACGGCGGTTATGCGTGGACTTTTAAGTCCAAACACGTGAGTGTCCATCCCAGTCTTTATTCAATGACTGACGATATGGCATACGCTCCTTAAGGGCAATATATAATACTCATGTGTGCATTTATTCACCCATACAGCCCAGGGGGATGTGACCGTATACATCAACTAACGACATCTGAGATGGCTGGGGAGTCGTGGATGCATCAACAAGCTAAGTAGCATAAATACAGTCCACATATCTTAGGGGTCCATTTCCCCACAATTATACCCTTCCGGAAATCGAACCCGGACACTCAGCTTGTGAAGCGAGAGCTTTTCCAACCAGGCCACGAGCTATGGACGGTGAAGGTGTGGAATTTATTTTCTCCAGAGTATTGTTGAGCCACAAATGCGTGAACAGCATTCTGGCCGAATTTTCCCTTGAGAACTGACCCCACCAGAGCTGGCTGCTTAGGGAGCTTTCAAAAAAACTGTCTATAACTTCATTGGAAGTCATAGAGCAAACAGTTTTACCTGGTTAGTGCAAAACATGATAGGAGCATATAGAGAACTAGGTTGCAGTAAGTCCCTGAAAATGCACTTTCTTCATTCATAACTGGACTTTTTTCTATCCAATCCTGATGATATTAGTGATGAACCTGAGTAAAAGGTTTCATCGGGATAATCAGTACTATGTCAGGTGCGTTACAATCCCAACATGATGGGGGACTTCGGTTGGTGTCTTCAGAGACACACCTGTGTTAGTCATAAGCGTAAAGTCAAATGCTTAAACATTATTACATATTTTCTACTTCAAGTGAGAATATGTAATAATATTGGTAGAATTACCGACCGTAACGGCTTGAAAAAGCTCCTGGAGAGCGAAACGTTGCCACAATAAAATGTCACATTAGTTGCATTTGTGTCCTTTTACTTAACAAGTGAGAATATGTTGCTTAATGACTTAGAAGCATTATTCAGTAGTTACTTCATTATAGGGATTTGATTATGAATAATCAATTCTTGAAAATATAATTTTTCCAATAACTAAAAATCGTGATGTGATAGCTAAATGTTGACTTTAAACTTGGAATTAGCATGCACATATTACCATGAACACCTACATTTATCTCAGCAGCAGTCAGAACCTATTTTTTACAGTCCAATTTTCCATGGAGACCATTAAGTTTAGCAGCAAGTATTACTCCTACAACCACCTCCTAATTTCTTCATGAACTGAAGTCAAAATAAATGTTTTTGAGGTTAGAATTGGGTCCTCGTTCACAAGAAGTTTTGGGACCACTGTTTTAAACGTTTACTTTGATACGTTAATCTACGAATGTTCTATCTTACCTTTAAGACCTTCACACATCTCCTTTTAAATTTCTCACCTTTCATAAGTGTTCTCATTGCAATTGATAAAAGCCATAATTTTAAACTTTTCTCATCACTTGGAAAGTATTATATATATACAAAGACATACATTATGATTGATTGATTTAATTAACCCTTAAAAACATAATCATTCATCACTGCACTCAGCAAGTCTGTGGCTGGTGTTGATGGTGAGTGAAGTAACGTTGACCGTGATCCTGTGGCAGCTACTGAGGGCGTGGAAGTGGATTACAGGAATACATGTTGTGAGGCTCAGCACTGCCTTCTTGTACAGCTGGGGTGCGCTACTCAACAAACCACCTAAGCAACCCTCCGTCAGTTACTCTGGCAAAGTAAGTCTTCCATCTATGGATGCTAAGGAATTCCTGAATATTATTTGAACTGAACATGTCCTATCCAGTCTTTTAATGATTGTTCATTATCATCTTATATAGATTCAAAGAAACTGCTGATATCAGTCGATTAAAGAACCATAGGGAATTTCTTCTCGAGTAATATATCGATGACCAGATGAACAGCTGTTCCTTCAATTTACGAATCTCAATTACCAGGAGGAACTACTTATTCTATTTTTTTAATGTTAAGTATAGAATGGATATACTAATAAATGGTTGATTATTGTGTGATTAAAAGTACACAACAAGGGATAAATAAGTGATCAGGAAACACTCCTATGTAGGGATGAGCCAAAGTATCGTTTTAGGAAGGTATCGGTCATTTTTACCTGTTGTTTACCTGGAGAGGGTTTCGGGGGTCAACGCCCCCTCGGCCCGTTCTTAGACCAGGCCTCGTGGTGGATCAGGGTCTGATCAACCAAGCTGTTACTGCTGGCTGCACGTAAACCGACGTACGAACCACAGCCCGGCTGGTCAGGTACTGACTTTAGGTGCCTGTCCAGCGCCTTCTTAAAGACAGCCAGGGGTCTATTGATTACCCCTTATGTATGCTGGAAGGCAGTTGAACAGTCTTGGACCCCTGACACTTATTGTGTTGTGTCTTAGTGTTCTCATGGCGCCCCTGCTTCTCACTAGGGAAATGTTACATCTCCTGTCGAGTCTTTTGTTTTCGTTGGGAGTGATTTTTGTATGCAAGTTTAGTACTAATCCCTCTAGGATTTTCCAATTGTATATTATTATGCATCTGTCTCGCCTGCGTTCCAGGGAATGCAAATCAAGGGTCCTCTCAACCGTTTACAATAATTTAGGTGATTTATCGTACTAATGTGTTCCTTGAAAGTTCTTTGTACATTCTCCAGGTCAGCAATTTCGCCTGCCTGGAAAGGAGCAGTTAGTGTACAGCAATATTCCAGAGTAGAGAAAACAAGCGATTTCAAGAGAATCATGGGCTTGGCGCCCCTAGTCTTGAAGATTCTCATTATCCACTATCATTTTTATAATAGATGAGGTAGATACATTGTTGTGGTCTTTGAAGGTGAGATCCTCTGATATTATCACTCCCAGGTCCTTCACATTAGTTTTTTGCTCTATTGTGTGGTTAGAATTTGTTTTATATGGCTTACATGTTGTCCATGTCAGATATGAGGATGAGGAACAGGATGGGAGCGAGTACTGTGTCTTGTGGAACAGAGCTTTTTACTGTAGATGCATCAGGCTTTGCTGACTATTACTTTTTGTGTTCTATTAGTTAGGAAGTTATAGATCCATCTACCAACTTCTACTGTTAATCTTTTGTCACGTATTTTGTGCGCTATTGCACCATGGTCGCACTTGCGAAAGCTTTAGCAAAGTCTGCGTATACCACATCTGCATTTTGTTTATCCTCTAAAATATCCAGGTATTGGTAAAAAAACGGCCGATACCCGCCGACATTTTTCATAATGCATGTGTGATTAAAAATGCAAAAATTAACACGCAACTTCACAATTGTGAGGGTTAATCATACACTCAACACATACACACACACACACTCCCCATTTCATCTCTCCATCTCTATCTTTCCCCCCTCTCCTCCCTGGTCCCTCTAGTCCCCTAATCCCTCTCTCTCTTTCTCCTGTACCTTTCCCTTCTCTCTCTTTCCCCTATCCCCTCTCTCTCTCTCTCTACCCATCTCTCTGTCTCTATCCCCTCTACCTCCCCCTTCTCTCTCTCTCACTCTTTCCCCTATCCCTTCTCTCTCTCCTTCTCTCTCTCCCCTCTACCTCTCCCTTCTCTCTCTCTCACTCTTTCCCCTCTCCCCTCTCTCTCTCTCACTCTCCCCCACAAAAGAAAAAACAAATGGTAGGGACTCGAAGGACCCAGGGACCAGAGGAGAATGGTTCTGGTAAGGAAGAATGGATGGAAGAGCAATGCA
>WNWK01051445.1:0-12486 GCA_009830355.1 Cherax destructor
GCGGGCTCAAAATTTTTCCCCTCCAGCGAATCGCGTAATATAAGGTTTACGTCGTGTTAGATAAAAAATGTGCACCAATTCTTCAATCGCGTAATACCCAAAACGCAGAACATAAAGTCATGCTAAATGAGGGTCTACTGTATATACGTTCGGAGCGCTACGGTGAAACGTATATACGTTTGGACAGTTAATAGTGAAACTACAGTATAACATGTATGTAGTACTATATAGTACAATATTTTACCATATTTTCATGTGTTTTATGATTGTTCATGGTTCAATAGGTTAAGGAAGCAGTATTTCCCTACAGTATATTGTAGGGAAATAATAATAATAATAATAATAATAAATAAATAATAATACTGATGACATTTAAAGTGCTCCAGATCAATTATTATAAATTATTATTCTAATAATAATAAATGCTATTTTTGCATTTGTTCTTATAATAAGAGTGATTGAGGCATGTTTACCCTGATGTAAACAACTCTTATGAGTGGCGGCCTCCACCTCTTACCCCACTCATATAATATGGCATATATTATTCATTTCAGCATCTTTATTACAGTTCTAGGGTATTTATCGTGTTTCTGATATCAATTTGGAATAAATTTATAGATAATCTTTATTACTAATCTTCTTCTTTCTTTCAACACGTCGGCCGTTTCCCACCGAGGCAGGGTGGCCCAAAAGGAAAAACGAAAGTTTCTCCTTTTACATTTAGTAATATATACAGGAGAAGGGGTTACTAGCCCCTTGCTCCCAGCATTTTAGTCACCTCTTACGACACGCATGGCTTACGGAGGAAGAATTCTATTCCACTTCCCCATGGAGATAAGAGGAAATAAGAACAAGAACTAGTAAAAAATTAGAAGAAAACCCAGAGGGGTGAGTATATATATGCTTGTACATGAATGTGTAGTATGATCTAAGTGTAAGTAGAAGTAGCAAGATGTACCTGAAATCTTGCATGTTTATGAGACAGAAAAAAGACACCAGCAATCCTACCATCATGTAAAACAATTACAGGCTTTCGTTTTACACTCACTTGGCAGGACGGTAGTACCTCCCTGGACAGTTGCTGTCTACCAACCTACTAATATTAGTGTAATTACACAACATTTTATTAGTGCTAAGGCTAACATCCATCACCCATGATGATTCATCAGACACTGAATGTTACTCCTCGCCTCTCCCTCTCTCATTTAGCTCCTCCCACTTTGTAACGATGTTAGATGGTGAATTTAATGTATTTTTCTGTAAGCTTAACTCGTTGTATGTGCATTTTACTTTTTTATTGTTTTCTGTAATATATGAGTTATGCAAATTAAAATAAAGTTATCAAGTTATACGTATTTAATTCAGCATTTGGCATCATTACAAAGTGGGCGGAGCTACAGCAGAGGGAGAAGCAGCAGTGTGTCAGTAACTTGTGATTCTCCATGACACTTCACCCCACTATAAAATATCGTATAATTATACTATTACAGGCCTCCCCCACAGCCAACCCATGTCACCATAACATGTATATACGTAGTACATTATTTTACAATGTTTTCATGTGTTTTATGATTGTTCATGGTTCAATAGGTTAAGGAAGCAGTATTGTATTATATTTCCCTACAGTATATTGGGGCACCAAACATTCGCGATTTTTCAACATTCACGAGGCTCTTGATCCCCTAAACCTCGCGAATGTTGAGGGAGACCTGTATTAAGTTAACACTAAAAAAGTAAAATGTATATACAGTACACTCATTACTTACTTTAAAATATTTGTAGTCTTAATGTAGGGTGAGAGGTAAGTACAGGTCAGCCATCACTAATCCGGTATCATCGGGACTTGTAGGGTGCCGGATTAGTGACTTTGCCGAATTACAGAGTGGTTAGGTTAGAATACACTTAACCCAACAGCAATATCTACGCATCGGCGATTTCACCAAATTTATGCCCTATTTTTGGCCCATTCCATTGTTCCAGTCTGCCAAACTCATAGCTATTTTGCTAGTACAGTAGACCCTCATTTAGCACGGTAGTTACAGTCCTGAAAACATCGTGTTAGGTAAAATCGTGTTAGATAATTAAAAGAACTTATGGGAAAAATAGGGTTACAGTCCTGACAGTCCCCAAAAAGCCAAACAAGTTTTTTTTAGACCAACAGATCTTACAAATATAAAAGAGAATATGTAATTGTAGTTCATTATCGTGATGTATTACGTTGTTTTTACTGCTTAAGACTACAAATGTAACAGAAATAATAGTATTTACCTTAAATTGTGGGTGCTGATGTTTGTGGATGATTGTGAAGAGAGTGGAGAGTTATGCTGTGGCCCTACTGGGCTGAGGTGGATAGTAAGATTCTGGAACTGAAGTCGATAGTTGTACTGAGTGTCTCTAACTTTAATAAAGTCATTCAGTAAGTCAGTCAAGTCATTCATTAAGTCAGTCAAGTCATTCATTAAGTCAGTCAAGTCATTCATTAAGTCAGTCAAGTCATTCATTAAGTCAGTCAAGTCATTCATTAAGTCAGTCAAGTCATTCATTAAGTCAGTCAAGACATTCAGTAAGTCAGTCAAGACATTCAGTAAGTCAGTCAAGACATTCAGTAAGTCAGTCAAGACATTCAGTAAGTCAGTCAAGTCATTCATTAAGTCAGTCAAGTCATTCATTAAGTCAGTCAAGTCATTCATTAAGTCAGTCAAGTCATTCATTAAGTCAGTCAAGACATTCAGTAAGTCAGTCAAGACATTCAGTAAGTCAGTCAAGACATTCAGTAAGTCAGTCAAGACATTCAGTAAGTCAGTCAAGTCATTCATTAAGTCAGTCAAGTCATTCATTAAGTCAGTCAAGTCATTCATTAAGTCAGTCAAGTCATTCATTAAGTCAGTCAAGACATTCAGTAAGTCAGTCAAGACATTCAGTAAGTCAGTCAAGACATTCAGTAAGTCAGTCAAGACATTCAGTAAGTCAGTCAAGACATTCAGTAAGTCAGTCAAGTCATTCAGTAAGTCAGTCAAGTCATTCAGTAAGTCAGTCAGTCAAGTCATTCAGTAAGTCAGTCAGTCAAGTCATTCAGTAAGTCAGTCAGTCAAGTCATTCAGTAAGTCAGTCAGTCATTCAGTAAGTCAGTCAAGACATTCAGTAAGTCAGTCAAGTCATTCAGTAAGTCAGTCAAGTCATTCAGTAAGTCAGTCAGTCAAGTCATTCAGTAAGTCAGTCAGTCAAGTCATTCAGTAAGTCAGTCAGTCAAGTCATTCAGTAAGTCAGTCAAGTCATTCAGTAAGTCAGTCAAGTCATTCAGTAAGTCAGTCAGTCAAGTCATTCAGTCAGTCAGTCAAGTCATTCAGTAAGTCAGTCAGTCAAGTCATTCAGTAAGTCAGTCAGACAAGTCATTCAGTAAGTCAGTCAAGTCATTCAGTAAGTCAGTCAAGTCATTCAGTAAGTCAGTCAGTCAAGTCATTCAGTAAGTTAGTCACACAAACTTATGTTTACATCTTTGTGTGTACAAAGTAACACTTCATTACAGCCACAGGTTATGTCTTGTCTAATATCTTTTCTTCGTTAGTTCTAAGACTTAATAAATGCTTAAACATTTTCTTGCCACTTTGAGCAACACTTGTATGCCTACTGGGTGACATGATTGCTTGGCAGATACAAGATATAGTAATTTAAAGATCAAAACACAATTCACTCTTATTCTTGACAAACACAGCTGGCTTGACGCGTATGGAATACGTGCGAATGCTGGGATGGTAGGGTGTTGTTGGGGAGGGGTAGCATGGGAAGGCGGGTGGTCTCCCAGCTGTTCCACAACATTAGCACCGGCCGCTTGAGGGAATGGTTGCTTTTTCTTCCTGCAAACTATAAGTTTATTCAGGTATACACAGATACAGTTACAAGATTATCATACATAGCAGCATATGTGTAGAGAACCTAGGATAACCCAAACTTTGGGTTATCCTAGGTTCTCTAGAGATAACACTTTGGGTTATCCTAGGTTCTCTAGGATAACACTTTGGGTTATCCTAGGTTCTCTAGGATAACACTTTGGGTTATCCTAGGTTCTCTAGGATAACACTTTGGGTTATCCTAGGTTCTCTAGGATAACACTTTGGGTTATCCTAGGTTCTCTAGGATAACACTTTGGGTTATCCTAGGTTCTCTAGGATAACACTTTGGGTTATCCTAGGTTCTCTACACATATGCTGCTATGTATGATAATCAATGTCTATCTCTGTATACCTGAATAAACTTAGTTTATGCGAAGGAAAAACAAATTCCCTTTTCCTCAAAGCATGAGGATTCTTACAGCGGTAAATAACCATGGGCTTACACTTGAAATCACCTGATGCATTACCCAAAAGGAGCAAGGTGAAGCGATCCTTTGCTGTCTTGAAGCCTGGTGCACTTTTCTCTTGCTGACTGATATAAGTTCATGTTGGCATTTTCTTCAGAAAACACTTGTCTCGTCAGCATTAAACACTTGTTGTGGCTCATAGCCACCCTTAGTAGGACCCCCACTGACTCAATGGTTTAACCTACTGCAGGCGCCCGGGGCTCAAAATTTTCCCCTCCAGCGAATCGCGTAATATAAGGTTTACGTCGTGTTAGATAAAAATGTGCCGCAATTCTTCAATCGCGTAATACCCAAAACGCGCAACATAAAGTCGTGCTAAATGAGGGTCTACTGTATTCCTTCTGTAGTGCTGTTTAAATTCAGCAAGATATATACAAGTGTTGCACTGAACCTTCGCTTCAGTGCAACTCTTGCAAGAACAAATCTTGTAAGGGTTCTTGCAAGATCTGGTCTTGTTTCTGGTTTGTTATACAAAATGGCTAGCTGGTTTATTATGCACTAAAACCCATCGACTACACAATAGTCTTTAAGGACCCCAATGGAAATAAGTCATTTTGACTTTTTTGGGTTATCCTAGGTTCTCTACACATGCTGCTATGTATGATAATCTATGTAACTGTATTTATGTATACCTGAATAAACTTACTTCTATTCTGTCAACTGAGTACAAGAAACTGCTCATTCACCTATTTCAACTACCCAAAAAAGTGGTCAGAAATTGGCAATTTTGCCAATTTCACACAAATTTCAAAAGATGTCAATTTGAAAATAGGGTCCAGAATAAACAATGCAGTCATTCCTGGCACTAAAAATAAAAAAATTCTGTTCATTAGTCTTGAACATCAGCAAAGAATCAAACATTTCCGCTACTTTGAGCTCAGTTTCAAGGTACAGTGGACCCTCGGTTATCAGCCGTAATCCGTTCCAGAAGCTTGTCCTAACACCGAAATGTCCGATAACCAAATTAATATTTCCCATAAGAATTAATGTAAATACAGTGGACCCTCGGTTTTCGTACAGCTCCCAACTCGAACAATTATGTAAGTATTTTTGTGAGTGCTTTATATTATAAGTGTATTTTTGTGTGTCTGATATGACTAATCTCATTTACATTTGTCCTTATGGGAACAAATTTGTTCGGTAACGGCACTTGAACAGCATTCTGGAAAGAATTATCAAAGAAAAACCGAGGGTCTACTGTACAATTAATCCGTTCCAGACAAAAATATTCACAAAAAAAAAAAAAAATTTAACAATTAAATAAGTATTAAATACCTTTATTGAAAACTAATGCTGGCTTCTGGAAGATAGGGAGGAGGAAAGAGGGAGGAGTTAGTGTTTGGAAGGGGAATCCCCCTCCATAAAGACTTCAGGTAGCAAAGCCCTCTCTGGGGTTACTTCCCTTTGTTGTCTTTTAATGCCACTAGGACCAGCTTGAGAGGCACTGAACCCATCACACAAAATAGTAGAGTCCACAGGGTCGGCAGGGTCAGGGTCAGCCTCAAACCCTTCAAAATCCCTCTCTTGGACACAACTTGGCCACAATTTTCTCCAAACAGAGTTCAAAGTCCTGGAAGTTACTCCATCCCAAGCCTTACCTATAAGGCTTATTTATGCATTGGAGGATAGTGAAGTGATTCCTCCAGAACTCTCTTAGGGTCAGCTGAGTGTCTGAGGTCACTTCAAAGCACTTTTGAAACACTGCTTTTGTGTAGAGTTTTTTGAAGTTAGAAATGACCTGCTGGTACATGGGCTGGAGGAGAGGAGTGGTGTTAGGAGGCAAGAACTTCACTTTTATAAAACTGAAGTCCCTCAACACTTGGTCTTCCAAGTGTTTAGGGACTTCAGAGACAATCTGGGACATCTGGGAAAACATATTCCACCCACACCTCCCAGTTCTTCAACACACATCAGACATTGAACACTGGATCACAGACATCTCACTACTCCCAGCCCAATCATCACTCTTGATTCCCTCTCTTCCTCACATTCTCTTAATTCTCCTTTCACACAACAAAATGTCATCTCCCTTCTGACTTGTCTTCCCAAGAAAGCCCCTGGTGATTCTGGACTATCTTACTCTATCCTATGACACCTTCCACACACTGTCTCTTCCGCCATTACCAATCTCTTCAATGCCTCTCTTGTTTCCGGATACTTTCCACCTCTATTTAAATTTGCTATGGCTACCCTTATCCCTAAGCCTGACAAAGACTTTTCAAATCCTAAGAACTACAGGCCCATAAGCCTGCTAGAAATTTTAGGGGAAGACTTTTGAACGACTTGTGAACATAAAACTCAGAACTCACCTCAAGACAAATCACCTACTGAACGAACGACAGTTTGGATTAATGCAACACCATTCTACACAAGACACTTTAAACATCATCTTGAATTATATACAGATAAATAAGGCCCAAGACTGTGCTACTACCCTCGTTGCCAAGGATGTGGAGAAGGCTTTCAACACGGTCTGCCACGACGGCTTAAAGTACAAGATCTGTAACTCTTTCGATTTTCCAGTCAACATGAGTAAATTATTATGTAACGTCCATGATGGCGACTATGTGTATAAAGTTCAGGAACAACTACTCTGACTACTTTACCCTTCAAGCAGGAGTCCCTCAAGGCTCCGTGCTCTCTCCTGAACTTTATATTCTCTACACAAAAGAAAGAGGTATCACCGGACATCATAGCTCTAACCTAAACAAAGCTCACAGGAATGATAACAGATGCCATCTTTCCAACGGGATATCAGATCCTGAGTGTCAAGGGAACGCCTTCCACCTGAACAAAATATAATGGAAAAATTAATAAAAAAGTTAAAGACTCTTGGGTAGGAAATAAACAAAGAATTTTCAGAGTTTTTACTAAAAAAAAAAAAAAAAAAGTAGGCTGTTGTGGTTCTGGCAGGATGTAGAGTAGGAGAATATAAGGCCCAGGATGAGTCTCGAGTGTAGACGAGATGTTGGAAGGTTATCCTGGGCAGATGTTAGGGATTCTCGTATGCCACTTGGTCGCGATACGTAAGACGTAGAAGCGGAAGAGTAGACAAAAGTAGCTAAGTCAAAGAGACGTACATCTAGCTCCTTCAAATCTCAGCATCTGTACGGGCTGACCAGGCCAGCAGCAGAGCTGATAAAGAGAAAAAATAATGGTTACCACAAGTAAGCAAACATAACACTTAAGAAAGAAAAAGGATAGCATGTTCACTTTAAGATGGAAGAAATTACGGTAACCATAAAAACCACAAAAAAATATACACCTGGTAGATCACCTTACCTGATCAGGAGAAGTGTGGAGGTGTAGTGACTCCACAGTTTCGCTGCTCACCAGGTAAGGTAACTACCACCAGAAAAGAGGGGGGGGGTTCTGCCTGGGCCCGCTAGATGGAAGCACGGGCTGAACCCATGAATGATCGCTGGCTGACTAACAACCTTAACCCCCAATTATACTCCACTTTTCCCTCACACTGAGGAAAGACAGAGGGAATGGAGGAGTGGCACTGCTCATCAAAAACCAATCAGATTTTGATGAGCTGGAGAGAGGAGGCAGAGGAGAAGCAAGTGACTACATAATAGGAACCCTTAAATCTGGAGGTCCCAAGGTGGTAATTGCAGTGATGTATAACCCACCACAGAACAGCAGGAGGCCAAGGCAAGAGTATGAGAGTAACAGAGCGATGGTTGACACACTGTCTGAAGTGGCCAGAAGGGCTCATGCGACCAGGGCAAAGCTACTGATTGTGGATGACTTCAACCACAAAGAAATTGACTGAGAGAACTTGGAGTCACATGGGGACCCAGAAATGTGGAGGGCTAAAATGATGGAAGTGGTACTGGAAAACCTCATGTACCAACACGTAAGGGACACTACCAGAAAGTGAGGAGAGGATGAACCAGCAAGACTGGACCTAGTATTCACCTTGAGTAGTGCAGATATTGAGGACATCACAAATAAAAGACCCCTTGGGACCAGTGACCATGTGGTTCTGAGCTTCGAATACATAGTAGAGTTACAAGTGGATAGGGAAGCTAAACTACAAGAGCGGGGACTACACAGGCATGAAGAATTTCCTGCATGAGGTTCTGTGAGACAGAGCACTGGCAGGGAAGTCAGTAAATGAGATTATGGAATATGTGACAACAATATGCAAGGAAGCTGAAGAGAGGTTTGTACCCCAGGGTAACAGAAATAACGAGAAGGCCAGGATGAGTTCTTGGGTTCATTCAGAGGTGTAGAGAAGCCAAAACCAAGTGTGCTAGAGAATGGAAGATGTATAGAAGGCAAAGAACCCAGGAGAATAAGGAGAGCAGTTGTAGAGCCAGAAATGAATATGCACAGGTAAGAAGGGAGGCCCAACGACAATACAAAAATGATATAGCAGCTAAAGTCAAATCTGACTCGAAGCTATTGTACAGCCACATTAGGAGGAAAACAACAATCAAGGACCAGGTAATCAGGCTAAGGAAGGAAGAAAGGGAGATTACAAGAAACGACCGAGAAGTATGTGAGGAGCTCAACATGAGATTCAAAGAGGTGTTCACAGAGGAGACAGAAGAGACTCCGGAAAGGTGGAGAGGTGGGGTACACCATAAAGTGTTGGACACAATACATACAACTGAGGATGAAGTGAAGAGGCTGCTAAGCGAGCTAGATACCTCAAAAGCGATGGGGCTGGATAACATCTCTCCATGGGTCCTGAGAGAGGGAGCAGAGGCACTATGTGTGCCACTAACAACAATCTTCAATACATCTATTGAAACAGGGCGACTACCTGAGGTATAGAAGACAGCAAATGTAGTCCCAATTTTTAAAAAAGAAAACACACAAAGCACTAAACTACAGACCAGTGTCACTAACATGTATAGTATGCAAAGTCATGGAGATTTTCAGGAGAAGAGCGGTGGAGCATCTAGAAAGGAATGAGCTTATCAACGACAACCAGCACAGTTTCAGGGATGGGAAATACTGTGTCACAAACCTACTGGAGTTCTATGACAGGGTGGCAGCAGTAAGACAAGAGAGAGGTGGGTAGATTGCATTTTCTTGGACTGTAAGAAGGCTTTTGACACAGTTTCACTCAAGTGATAAGTGTATAAGCTGGAAGACCAGGCAGGTATAACAAGGAAGGTACTACAATGGATCAGGGAATACCTGTTGGGAAGACATCAGCGAGTCATGGTATGTGATGAGGTGTCAGAGTGGGTGCCTATGACGAGCGGGGTCCCACAGGGGTCAGTCCTACGACCAGTGTTGTTTCTGGTGTATGTGAACAACATGATGGAAGGAATAGACTCAGAAGTGTCCCTGTTTGCAGATGATGAGAAGAATTCAATCAGATGAGGACCAGGCAGGACTACAAAGAGATCTGGACAGGCTGCAAGCCTGGTCCGGAACTGGCTCCTGGAATTCAGCCCCACCAAGAGCAAAGTCATGAAGATTGGGAAAGGGCAAAGAAGACCGTAGATGGAGTACAGTCTAGGGGGCCAGAGACTACAAACCTCAGTCAAAGAAAAGGATCTTTGGGGGTATAAAACACCGGGCACATCTCCTGAGGTACATCAACCAAATAACTGCTGCAGCATACAGGTGCCTAGCAAACCTAAGAAAAACATTCCGACATCTCAATGAGGAATCGGTCAGGACCCTGTACACCGTGTATATCAGGCCTATATTGGAGTATGCAGCACCAGTTTGGAACCCACACTTAGCTAAGCATGTAATAATAATAATAATGATAATAATACTTTATTTAGACATGGTACAATGATACATAATTGGATAGACATGATACATAGGTATTAATGAGATGTACATGCCAAAAGCCCCTAATATGCTGTGCATTGCGGGCATTCTTAGGACTATTTAATAGTAGACTACATGGTAAAAAATTATGGTTGATAATTTATAAAATAAGTATAATTGTGTATCTAAGTTATAAAGTTTGAATATAAGTTGAACATATCAATTAATTGTAGCAATGCAACTAATTGAGTGAGATAACAATTTAAAACAATTAATTGCATTGCAGTTACAGTTTATGTGGTCATTATAATGTAAATGTTATAGAAACAGTTAGCTTAGTATGTATTATTCATAACAGGTTTTTACATTTAAGTGATTAATCAGGTTTTTACATTTAAGTGATTATTCTACTTTGTTGGGAATGTTTGATATTGAGCATTTAGGTTTGGGTGAGAAGGTGTTTTTTTAGCATCGTTTTGAATTGGGGTACAGGCAGGGTTTCTTTGGCAATGACAGGTAATGAATTCCAAATTTTCGTGCCTTTTATATGCATTAAGTTTTTACATAGTGTTAGATGGACACCGGGAACATCGAGGAGTGATCTGTGTTTAGTGTTATGGTCATGTGTCCTGTTAAAATTGGTAAGGAGAAGTTTGAGTGGTGGGTTAATATTTGCATAGAGTGTTCTATGTATGTAATAGGCACAGTAAAAGTATGAATGTCTTGTATGGTGAGTAAGTTTAGGTTTTGAATATTGGTGGAGTATGTTGTCTGGAGTGTGAATGTGTTATCATTCTAACTGCTGCCTTTGTTGTGTTATTAGTGGTCTGAGATGAGTTATTGATGTAGAGCCCCATGTGCAGATTCCATAGGTGAGGTAGGGGTAAATGAGTGAGTGATATAGGGTAAGGAGAGCTGGTTGTGGAACATAGTACTGTATCTTGGATAGTATTCCCACGGTCTTTGAGACTTTCTTGGAAATTTGTTGTATATGTGTCTGAAATTTGAGGCTACTGTCAAGATGGATTCCTAAGAATTTTCCCTCTGTGAGTTTTGTGATAGGGGACCCGTTTATCATTATGTTAAGTGGTGCGTTTGTAGCTCTGTTCCCAAACTGGATAAAATATGTTTTATCAATATTGAGAGTAAGTTTGTTGGTCATCATCCAGGTAGATATTTTCTGCAATTCAATATTTAGTGTTGGCTAGTATGTCTGGGCTTGGGTGCGAGATAACGTATGTAGTGTCATCTGCAAATAGTATGGGTTTGAGTAGTTGAGATGCATTTGGTAGGTCGTTAATGTAAGGAAATTAGACAAAGTACAAAGGTTTGCAACAAGACTAGTCCCTGATCTAAGGGGCATGTCCAATGAGGAGAGGTTAAGGGAAAACAACCTGACAACACTGGAGGACAGGAGAGATACGGGGCATATGATAACGACAGAGACAGAATGTTCCAGAGATGGGACACAGCAGCAAGGGGTCACAATTGGAAGATGAAGACTCAGATGAATCACTGGGAAGTTAGTATTTCTTCAGTCACAGAGTTGTCAGGAAGTGGAATAATCTGGGAAGTGATGTAGTGGAGGCAGGATCCATATATAGCTTTAAAAAGAGGTATGATTAAGCTCATGGAGCAGGAAGAGTGACCTAGAAGTGGCCAGTGAAGAGACAGAGCCAGGAGCTGTGACTTGACCCCTGCAACCACAACTAGGTGAGTACACTAATGACATGTCTGAACCCATTTACCCAAACACAATCACTACCTCTTATGCAGATGACATTACACAACTCACCACACATGAAAACATCGGATTCATCACACACAGAACACAACTCGAGGTAGACAGGATTACAGCATGAGAACTGTTATGGCAAATAAAAAAAACAATGCCAACAACTAACAATGCCCCCGACTATCGGCCCCGGGTTTTAGTTCGGCCCACTCAATTTGTTGCTTTTTTTGGGCCCCAATTTTCCCCCACTTTGGTGTTTCCCCAAGTTTCGGCCCCCGTCCAGACCTGTCCACCTGCCCCCCTTCCCCCTCCCGCACAGGCGTCGTGAACCCGTCTAGCTTTTTTACCATTGGTGAACATTCCCAGCGTGCTCATTCAAACATTTTACAATAATTTTTTTTGTGTTTTTGATTTCACTGTGAAATAAGTCACCATGGGGCCAAAAGCTTCCTAGTGGCACCTGTGGTAAAAAAAGTGAGGGAAAACCCCTCGAATGAAAAAGGAGATAGTGAAAAATATGAGAGGGTACGTGTGGGGGGGTTGCCAGGATGTACTACAAAAACAAATCTCTATCACCTCTTCCCGGCAAGAAAAAAAAAGGAAACTGATGTTGCAAAAGGTGTTTACATGTTTGCCCAAAAAAAGA
>WNWK01051446.1:0-12486 GCA_009830355.1 Cherax destructor
GAGAGGGATACCTTTTAAAGATATACATACCACCATATAGAGAGGGATACCTTTTATAGATATACCTACCACCATATAGAGAGGGATAGCTTTAAATAATATACCTACCACCATATAGAGAGGGATACCTTTTATAGATATACCTACCACCATATAGAGAGGGATACCTTTTATAGATATACCTACCACCATATAAAGAGGGATACCTTTTACAGATATACCTACAACCATATAGAGAGGGATACCTTTTAATGATATACCTACCACCATATAGAGAGGGATACCTTTTAATGATATACCTACCACCATATAGAGAGGGGCAGGTTTTCTTGTCGTCTGGAAATGCGAGATCGACAGTGAGGATAAAGCTCAGCGACTCTGAGCTAATATACCGCTACGGTGAAGTCGACGCGCATGCTCAGAGGACGTATCTATCATCAGCGGGAACAGGAGCTAGAGTTTTTCCGTTGGTCGGAGAGATTAAGTTTGGAGTCAGACATAAGCCAGGAGCCAGACCACTTACGGCTGGACAAGTATTTCCCATCTCTGTGTTTCATCTTGATGAATTCTACCTCACTAAGGATATTGCATTGGATAAACACGACTGAATATCGATGTGTGTTTTAGTGTGATTGCCGCTGTAACCACTCAGTGTAGCCTCTGTCATCTTTATTCTTAATCCTTACTTGTTTTTACATGAACCATACTTGTTTCTGCCAAGATTCATACTTGTGTTTCCTGTCTCTGTTGATTTTGATAGTAGTTGCCACAACTCGTGATTGCTACCGTCAAGGTCATCATTTAGGCTCTTGTTGCCTCTGTCAAGAGGCAACAAGACAAGACACCTTGTACAACCTTTGGGAATCTGTATAGTAGAAACGTTTCCCCAGCCAGTGTCTTCAGTTGAATACAGAGAAGAACAGTGAAGACAAGACGTAGCTTTAGGCAGTCAGTCCCTCAACCTGAAGTCGATCTCTTCACTTTATCAATCTTTCTAAAAGTACTTTTATCAAGATTGATGGACTGAACACATCATATCCAATCTGAGGGACTGATTACCTCAACCTCATCATCGTCCACCGTTCTTCCCAGTATTGGACTGAAGAAGCCACTGGCTGGCAAAGCGTATCCACAACAGAGCTATGCAAATGTTGCATCAACTGTTGTCCCTCTTCCTTGCTAACGACCCGGGTTTGTCTTGATAATTCCCCATGACCAATAATTGTAACTTTAATGACCCCGGGTTCGTCTTGATAATTCCCCATGACCAATAATTTTAACTTTAGTGATCCTGGGATTGTCTTGATAATTCCCCATGAATAACAATTGTAACTTTAGTGACCCCGGGTTTGTCATGATAATTCCCTATGACCAATAATTGTAACTTTAGTGACCCCGGGATTGTCATGACACTAAATTTTCCCTACAGAAGTTATATCTTCTTTCATCTTCAGTGTGTTTACCATAGCTCCAGAAAATCGCTTTGCCATTGCTCCAGAATGTAGCTTTAACATAGCTCCAGAATATAGCTTTAACATAGCTCCAGAATATAGCTCCAGAATATAGCTTTAACATAGCTTCAGTATATAGCTTTACCATAGCTCCAGAATATAGCTTTACCATAGCCCCGGAATATAGCTTTACCATAGCTCCAGAATGTACCTTTACCATAGCTCCAGAATGTAGATTTAACATAGCTCCAAAATATAGCTTTACCATAGCTCTATAATATAGCTTTGACATAGCTTTAGAATATAGCTTTACCATAGCTCCGGAATATAGTTTTACCATAGCTCCAGAATATAGCTTTACCATAGCTCCAGAATGTAGCTATACCATAGCTCCAGAATGTAGCTTTACCATAGCTCCAGAACATAGCTTTACCATAGCTCCAGAATGTAGCTTTACCATAGCTCCAGAATATAGGTTTACCATAGCTACAGAATAGTGATGTATCGGATATCCGCATCCGCATCCGCAGCCGCTGAACATCCGCACAATTTATTACATCCGCATCTGCATCCACATCAACATTTTACTGTAAACAGATATCCGCATATGCATCCGCATCCGAGTCCGTAGAACATCCGCACATTTTCTTACATCCGCATCAACATCCGCGGAACATCCGCACAATTTCTTACATCCGCACAATTTCTCACATCCGCATCAACATCCGCGGAACATCCGCACAATTTCTTACATCCGCATCAACATCCGCGGGACATCCGCACAATTTCTTACATCAGATTCAGATTCAGATTATTTTATTTCTCTGTAAAGATTACAATATGTGGTTTACATTTATAAGACAATAATTACAAAGATGGCCATTAGCATGAATAGGATGCCTGGGCATGCTAGGCATTTCGGGCAGACTAATACTAGTTCTTAATCTATATTACAAATTACAAATGAATATAAATTTCAAACGAATAAATAGCAATATTGAGAAAATACAAATAATAATAATAATAATAATTATTATAATATTATCAATAATAATAATAATAATAATAATGATAATTATAATATTATTAATAATTGTAGTAATAATAATGATAGTAGTAGGTTGGTAGACAGCAACCACCCTGGGAGGTACTACCATCCTGTGGTAGTAAGTTGGTAGACAGCAACCACCCAGGGAGGTACTACCATCCTGTGGTAGTAGGTTGGTAGACAGCAACCACCCAGGGAGGTACTACCATCCTACCTTATGAGTGTGATACATAAGCCTGTAATTGTTTTACATGATAGTAGGATTGCTGGTGTCTTTTTCTGTCTCATAAACATGAAAGGTTGCAGGTATGTCTTGTTACTTCTACTTACACTTAGGTCTAACAACACTGGAGGAAAGAAGGGTCAGAGGAGACATGATAACGACATACAAAATACTGCGGGGAATCGACAAGGTAGACAGGGACAGGATGTTCCAGAGAGGGAACACAGAAACAAGGGGACACAACTGGAAGCTGAAGACTCAGATGAGTCAAAGGGATGTTAGGAAGCATATCTTCAGCCACAGAGTAGTCAGGAAGTCGAATAGTCTAGAGAAAGATATAGTGGAGGCAGGAACCATACATAGTTTTAAGACGAGGTATGATAAAGCTCATGGAGCAGGGAGAGCAGAGACCTAGTAGCGGACAGCGAAGAGGCGGGGCCAGGAGCTGAGTCTCGACCCCTGCAACCACAATTAGGTGAGTACAATTAGGTGAGTACATGCATGTACAAGCATATATATATACACACCTCTCTGGGTTTTCATCTAATTTCTTACCAGTTCTTGTTCTTGTTTATTTCATTTTTATCTCCATGGGGAAGTGGAAGGAAATTCTTCCTCCATATGCCATGCGTGTCTTAAGAGGTGACTAAAATGCCGGGAGCAATGAGCTATTAACCCCTTCTCCTGTATAAATTACTAAAAACATTAAAAATAAAAACTTCATAAAACTTTAATGTTTGAATGTGCATGGATGTAGTTCGGATGATAAGAAATAAATGATTGCTAAATGTTATGAATGAAAAGAAGTTGGATGTCCTGGCTCTAAGCGAAACAAAGCTAAAGGAGGTAGGGGAGTTTCAGTGGGGAGAAATAAATGGGATTAAGTCACACGTATCTGGGAGAGTTAGAGCTAAGGAAAGGGTAGCAATAAGGTTGAAGGATCAGTTAAGAGATAAGAGAGAGAGAAGAGGGAATATAAATGAATAAATTCAAGGATAATATGTATTAAAATAAGGGTTGGATGCGAAAAGTGGGTCATAATAAGTGTGTAGGCACCTTGAGAAGAGAGGTGTAGAGGAGAGAGAGAAATTTTGGGAGATGTTAAGCAAGTGTGTAGGAACTTTTGAGCCAAGTGAGAGAGTAATTGTGGTAGGGGACCTAAATGCTGAAGTGGGAGAAACATTTAGAGAGGGTGTGGTAGGTAAGTTTGGGGTGTCAGGTGTAAATGATAATGGGGAGCATTTGATTGAACTTTGTTTAGAAAGAGGTTTGGATATAGGTAAAACATATTTTAAGAAAAAGTGGATAAATAAGTATACAAGATATATTGTAGGGCGTAATGACAGTAGTTTGTTGGACTACATATTGGTAGATAAAAGACTGTTGGGTAGACTTCAGGATGTACATGTTTATAGAGGGGCCACAGATATATCAGATCACTTTTTAGTTGTAGCTACAGTGAGAGTAAAAGGTAGATGGGATACAAGGAGAATGGAAGCAGCGAGTAAGAGATAGGTGAAGGTTTATAAACTAAAGGAGGAGGCAGTTAGGGTAAAAACAGTTGGAGGACAGATGGGCTAGTGAGAGTATAGGCAATGGGGTAGAAGATGAATAGGATAAGTTTAAGAATATAGTGTTAGAGTGTTCATCAGAAGTTTATGGTTACAGGAAAGTGGGTGCGGGAGAGAAGAAGAGCAATTGGTGGAATGATGATGTAAAGAGAATAGCAAGAGACAAAAAGTTAGCATATGAGAGGTTTTTACAAAGTATATGGAGAGAAGGAATAGGAGGAAGGTTACTGAAAGCAGTGAAGAGTTTTTATGAGGATAGTGAGGCTCAGGTTAGAGTGTGTAGGAGGGAGGGGGACTATTTCCCAGTAAAAGTGGGCCTTAGACAAGGATGTGTGATGTCACCGTGGTTGTTCAATATATTTATAGATGGGGTTGTAAGAGAAGTGAATGCGAGGGTCTTGGCAAGAGGTGTTGGGCTAAAAGATAAAGAAGCAAATACAAAGTGGGAGTTGTCACAGTTGCTTTTTGCTGATGACACTGTGCTTTTGGGAGATTCTGAAGAGAAGTTGCAGAGGTTGGTGGATGAATTTGGTAGGGTGTGTAAAAGAAGAAAATTGAAAGTGAATATAGGAAAGAGTAAGGTGATGAGGATAACAAAAAGAATAGGTGACGAAAGATTGGATATCAGATTGGAGGGAGAGAGTATGGAGGAGGTGAATGTATTCAGATATTTGGGAGTGGACATGTCGGCGGATGGGTCTATGAAGGATGAGGTGAATCATAGAATTGATGAGGGAAAAAGGGTGAGTGGAGCACTTCGGAGTCTGTGGAGACAAAGAACCTTGTCCATGGAAGTAAAGAAGGGAATGTATGAGAGTATAGTTATACCAACGCTCTTATATGGGTGTGAAGCATGGGTGATGAATGTTGCAACGAGGAGAAGGCTGGAGGCAGTGGAGATGTCATGTCTAAGGTCAATGTGTGGTGTGAATATAATGCAGAGAATTCGGAGTTTGGAAATTAGGAGGAGGTGCGGGATTACCAAAACGATTGTCCAGAGAGCTGAGGAGGGGTTGTTGAGGTGGTTTGGACATGTAGAGAGAATGGAACGAGACAGAGTGACTTCGAGTGTATAAATCTGTAGTGGAGGGAAGGCGGGGTAGGGGTCAGCCTAGGAAAGGTTGGAGGGAGGGGGTAAAGGAAGTTTTGTGTGTGAGGGGCTTGGACTTCCAGCAAGCATGTGTGAGCGTATTTGATAGGAGTGAATGGAGGCATATGGTTTTTAATACTTGACGTGCTGTTGGAGTGTGAGCAAAGTAACATTTATGAAGGGATTCAGGGAAACCGGCAGGCCGGACTTGAGTCCTGGAGATGGGAAGTACAGTGTCTGCACTCTGAAGGAGGGGTGTTAATGTTGCAGTTTTATAACTGTAGTGTAAAGCACCCCTCTGGCAAGACAGTGATGGAGTGAATGATGATGAAAGTTTTTCTTTTTCGGGCCACCCTGCCTTGGTGGGAATCGGCCGATGTGTTAATAATAAAAAAAATGGAGAGAAAAAGAGGTTAAGAGAGTGGCAAAGCAATATAAAAAGAGAGCAAATGAGAGAGTGGGTGAGATGTTATTAACAATTTTGGTGAAAATAAGAAAAAAGTTTTGGAGTGAGATTATTAAGTTGAGAAAGCCCAGGGAACGAATGGATTTGATAGTTAAAAATAGGAGAGGAGAGTTATTAAACAGAGAGTAAGAGGTATCGGGAAGATGGATGGAATATTTTAAGGAATTGTTAAATGTTCATGAAGATAAGGAAGCTGTGATTTTGTGTATAGGGCAAGGAGGATTAACATCTTGTAGGAGTGCGGAAGAACCAGTTGTGAGTGTGGGGGAAGTTCGTGAGGATGTGGGTAGAATGAAAGGGGGTAAGGCAGCTGGGATTGAAGGGATAAAGATAGAAATGTTAAAAGCAGGTTGGGATATAGTTTTGGAGTGGTTGGTGCTATTATTTAATTAATGTATGTAAGAGGGTAAGGTACCTGGGGATTGGCAGAGAAGTCTACTAAACAGTCTTTTATCTATTAATACAATATATATATATATATATATATATATATATATATATATATATATATATATATATATATATATATATATATATATATATATATATTTATAGGTGAGTTTTTGTGTCCATCCTTATACTATATCAATTATTTAAACTCATGCTTCGTAATTTGTATGAGTACATACTGGCCCTGAGGTTTTTTTTTCATAATTTAAATACCCCTAGACTTGCCAGGTCATTTACCCTTCAGGAGTCAGGACATTTTATTTAAGTTACGAGTCACTACAAAAACCCCGTAACTTGGGGACCTGCAGGGAAGAATTGTCAAGTTTAGAATGATAATTCACATTTGAAACCTGGAGTCTTTAAAGGAAGGATTATTAATTTTTAACTTTTTTCAGGTGTAATACAGTTTTTCTGCCTGATTTTTTTGTGTGTGGACATATGGTGATTTAGAGAGTTATTTAATATAATTATCCGTGAATATAATAATTTCATGTACTTACCTATGTACTTTGCTGTGTGATTTATTATTTTACATTAGTAATTTCTACTGTAATAGGCAAGTGTTTAATGCTATTAATTTCTAAGTTGTCTGTAAGGAGTAGAGATTCTAGTGGTGACAGTGGTCTGGGAGGAGACCCTGGATCAAATCCCACTGTTAATACTGAGAGTAATGAAGCATAGATATTAAGACTAAAATTAGCTCTAATTATGGAAGAAAAAGATCTGAGAAGGATTGAACGTACTGAAATACAGGAAGAGAAAGAGTTAGAAATTTTTAGTCCTAAAGAGAGAGAGAAAAAACGACAGTTTGCTGCTTCACAAAATGTAACAGGTAACAAGGTAGACATATTTAATTTGGAACATGCAATAAAATTAGTGCCAAAATTTTTTGAAAATGATCCTGATAATTTTTTTACACTGTTTGAAAAAATAGCAAAATCCCAGAAGTGGCCAAACAGTAACTGGGCCACATTAGCCAGAACCCAGTTAATTGGTAAAGGGTTACAAGCTGTTAGTTCTCTAGAGGAACATGAATTTTCAGATTATGAGAAGATGAAGGATGTTGTGTTATTGGCTTATCAGATATTGCCAGAGAGGTATAGGCAAAAGTTTAGAAGGTTAAGGTTGCAGAAAGGACAATCCTTGGAGTATGGGAAGATGTCACTGCTGACGAAGTGGTGCTGCTCCAAGGATGTTGTAGGTTATTTTGAAGGTGTTTTGACTTTAATTTTGCTAGAAGATCTTTTGAATAGTGTACCTCCTGATCTTAAGGCATATCTTGAGGAAAAAGATTTTGATGATTTTTACCATGCTCTGGAGTTGGGTGTCAGGGGAACGCCTTCCACCTGAACAAAAAAAATAATGGAAAAATATATAAATATAAAATAAAAACTCTTGGGTAGGGAATAAACGAAGATTTTTCAGAGTTTTACTTAAAATAGAAAAAAACAAATAGGCCGTTGTGGCAGGATGTAGAGTAGGAGAATATAAGGCCCAGGATAGGTCTCAGGTGTAGACGAGATGGTGGAAGGTTATCCTGGGCAGATGTTAGGGATTCTCCTATGCCACTTGGTTGTGGTAAGTAAGACGTAGAAGCGGATGAGTAGACACAAGTAGCGAAGTCAGATAGACGTACATCTTGCTCCTTTAAATCTCAGCGTCTGTACTGGCTGACCAGGCCAGCAGCAGAGCTGATCAGGAAAAAGAAAAGAAAATTGTTTACCACAAGTAAGCAAACATAACACTTAAGAAAGAAAAAGGATAGCATGGTCACTTTAAGATGGAAGACATTACTGGTAACCATAAAAACAACAACCACACAAAAAATACTCCTGGTAGATCACCTTACCTGATCAGGAGAAGAGTGGAGGTAAAGTGACTCTCCCAGTTCCGCTCCACACCAGGTAAGGTTACTACTACCAGAGAAGGGGGGTGGGGTTCTGCCTGGGCCCGATAGATGGAAGCACAGGCTGAACCCTCGAATTATCCCCGGCTGACTGAACAACCTTAACCCCCAACTATACACCACTTTTCCCTCACATTGGGTGAAAGGTTTTTAGCCAACCATAAAGTTGGAAGTATTTATCACCCAGATAATGTTAAAAATATTTTTTCTCCACCAACTAGGAGTAAGAAATTTCACATGTTTAAGCCAAATTTTTTTCAGCCTCATAATCCAAAGAGTTTTCAGCCTACTAACCACCAGAATCATGGTTCCCATGGATTAAAGTCTACTTCTCAGTTACCTGCTCAAGGAAGTGGTAAGTCAGTTTCAGGTGCAGGAAAACAGGGAACTGATAGAAAAAACACAGTTCCCCAAGGACAGAGGATCCAGCTTACTCCAAATGGACATAGGACTTTTAAATCCAATTTTTGTACTTACTGTAAAAAAAATTATATTCAATTTTTGTACTTACTGTAAAAAAAGGGCCAGAGGCAGCAGATTTGCAGAAAGATACTGAAGGACCAGGCTGCTGCACAGGACTCTCAAGTAAGTACCCCAGTTACACATGCAGTAGCTTCTATTGCAGTTTTACTCCAGAATACACCAGGAAGTTCAGCTGATTTAAATCTTCGAATTAAGGTCTTTTCAAGTAAGTCCACAGTGACCTTGATCCAAAATGAAGGTAGGGTAGATGGTGTTAGGTCTTTAAAGTGCTGATTTTTATTTTCCTTTTCCTTTAGTACTCCTCACTGCCCTAAATAATTCTGCCTCTGGCATACTCTTCACCTTCGCTGGTCTCTGATCTGGCATACTACATCCTTAGCACATCCTTCCCTACAACACTGTATGACCCTGGTGGGTTTAGCGTTTAATTCTGATTGTAATAATAATAATATTGTTCAGACTGTCCTGTCTACCTGACTTTTTGTCAGCTACAGTTTTATTACACTGACTTTGATTATAATTCCCTTTAGCACTCCTCGCCACCTTACTGACTCTGCCTCTGTTGTCCTTTCACACTTGCTGGTCTCTGATCTGGCGTATTACATCTTTAGCACATCCTACCCAGCACCACTATATGACCCTTGTGAGTTTAGCGCTTACTTTGATTGTAATAATAGTAATATTTCACAAAAATTGTACATGTTGGAGCAATATTAACTTCAGATTTAAATTCAGTATTCCCAAATTAGCTAGAAACACACTGAAACCATTGTTGGCCAGTGTTACAGAAACACACAGAAACCATTGTTGGCCAGTGTTACAGAAACACACAGAAACCATTGTTGGCCAGTGTTACAGAAACACACTGAAACCATTGTTGGCCAGTGTTACAGAAACACAGAAACACAGAAACCATTGTAGGCCAGTGTTACAGAAACACTTGTCTGTTGAACCCACTTATAATTCAATGCTTTTTTAGTAAAGGAATGGTCGTATACATTATGAGCAATTTGTTGTGTAAAATAAACCTGCCCAGTATATCTGACTGTTGATATCTTAGCAGAAATAGATTTATAAAAAGGTCTCATTCAACTTTTCTTTTACAGTTATTGTTTACTGTGTCGGTACTGTAGTAAACATACCATGCTGACACCCAGTGTCAGCAGACTGAGAAAATAGTTAAAACACTGAGATCAGCTAGTGTCAGCACCAAGTTTAATGAAGCATACTACACTGACTGAGGTACTGAGTACAACTACTCTCAGCACCAAGTTTAATGAAGTATGCTACACTGACTGAGGTACTGAGTACAACTACTCTCAGCACCAAGTTTAATGAAGCATACTACACTGTCTGAGGTACTGACTACAACTACTCTCAGCACCATTTCAGTAGTATTGACAGTTTTGTGTGTACTCCAGTTGTTGGTATTTGACTGTAATAATCAGGAAATCTCGTAATTTCTATCTTTACCACATAATTAAGGTAACAAAAAATATGGTAGAGTATAAACATATCTCACATTTAATACTGTAAAAGACCTTTTAAAAGACCCTTAATTCATGACTGTTAGGCTATTTTAAATAACTGTTTCTCTATGCTTTGGATGAAACTATTATGGTAGATATAGTCTTATCCATTCTGTGAAAATATTATGGAAATATTATGGAAAAAAGTCTTACCCCTATTAACAGTCATATGTATAATGATGTAGAAGGTAAATGTACATAAATGTATTTAATATATGGTAAAATAAAGTTCAAGTTTTGTTTATGGAATATTTAAAATTACACGATCTACATTAGCACTCACTTAAACACACAACTTACACGACCTGCCCTTGCACTCAAACAACTTACACGACCTGCCCTTGCACTCAAACAACTTACACGACCTACCCTAGCACTCAAAACACGTACTCAAACTACACGACCTGCCCTAGCACTCAAACAACTTACACGACCTGCCCTAGCACTCAAAGAACTTACACGACCTGCCCTAACACTCAACTTACATGACCTGCCCTAGCACTCAAACAACTTATACGACCTGCCCTAGCACTCAAACAACTTACACGACCTGCCCTAGCACTCATATGGTCACTCATTTATGAGAGAATACATAGCAATGCTAAGTGTTTAAAGACTTGTTAAGAAAATCTAATCTTGTAAAACCTCTTATGATTGGCCACTTCAGCAGCAAAATCAAAGTGAAATTGATGCTCTTTATTTGAAATATATGAGACGTATTTAATATGTGGTACAAGAATGCAAATTTAAAATCATAGTGAGGCAAGACTGAAATACACTTAAAAATACAAGTTACTTTATTCCTACATGTATAGTGAGAATAAAAATACATATTACATATTCCTACCTATCTAGTACACTTAAAAACAGAGGTTCTTTTTTTTCTACCTGTCTAGTTCAGCATACTGTAAATCAAATTCATTGAACATCGTCATTGATGAGCGTATTTTGTAGTGAAAAACAGAATTAATGGAATCATTGATCTTTCAAGGAATGGATGGGGTTGAAGTGAGTGTTGCAGGGCTCTTTATCCAAGGAATTGGATATCTCCCTTTCCAGTGAGGTTTCTTGAAGTGGTGCAAAGGACTCTGAGAAATTTAACATTTTTTCACTTTCTCAGATCAAGTTTGAATATTGTCATTACTCACTCTTCTTTTTTTCCTTTGTTTGTTGAGACATTTTCACTTTTGTAAAACTGTTTGCCGTGCAGAAATCAAAATGGTTTACTTTGTAGTTTTCTTCCAGCATTTGTTATGACGGTAGTGTTGTGATGGTTGTGTTGCTCTACACAAAGAAAATTGTACCATCATGGAGGTCCCCCACCACGAACTATCATGGAGGTCCCCCACCATGAACTATCATGGAGGTCCCCTACCATGAACTATTATGGAGGTTCCCCACCATGAACTATCATGGAGGTCCCCACCACGAACTATCATGGAGGTCCCCCATGAACTATCATGGAGGTCCCCCTCCATGAACTATCAAGGAGGTTCCCCACCATGAGCTATCATGGAGGTCCCCCACCATGAACTATCATGGAGGACCCCTACCATAAACTATCAAGAGGTCCCCACCATGAACTATCATGGAGGTTCCTGCCATGAACTATCATGGAGGACTCACCATGAACTATTATGGAGTCCCCTACCATGAACTATCATGGAGGTCCTCCACCATGAACTATATGGAGGTTCCCCACCATGAACTATCGTAGAGGTCCCATACCATGAACTATCATTGAGGTCCTCTACCATGAACTATCATGGAGATCCTCTGCAATGAATTATCATGGTGGGAGGTCCTCTACCATGAACTCTCATGGAGATCCTTTACCATGAACTATCATGGAGGTCCTCTACATGAACTATCATGAGGTCCCTTACCATGAACTCATAGAGGTCCCTACCATGAACTATCATGGAGTCCCTTCCATGAACTATCATGGGGTCCCCACCATGAACTATGATGGAGGTCCCACCATGAACTATCATGGAATCCTCTAGTGAACTATCATGGAGGACCCTACCATGAACATCAGGAGGTATCCTAATATGAACTCTCATGGAGGTCCCTACCTTGAACATCATGGAGGTCCCTACCATGAACTATCATGGAGGTCCCACCATGAACTATCATGGAGGTCCTACCATGAACTATCATGGAGGTCCCCTACCATGAACTATCATGGAGGACCCCTACCATGAACTATAATTGAGGTCCCCTACCAGGAACTATCATGGAGGTCCCTTACCATGAACTCTACGGA
>WNWK01051447.1:2500-12485 GCA_009830355.1 Cherax destructor
TAAAATCTCTCACATGAATAAATAGAGCATTAGAATCTTGTCCAGTTCTAATGCTATATTTATGTTGTTTTAATCTTAGTTCAAGACTTTTACCAGTTTGACTGTAATAAACTTTATCGCATATTTTACAAGGAATCTTAGACACATCCATCAGCATTTTGGGGAGAATTTTTTATCAAAAGTGTTTTTACTGTATCAAGATTTTTAAATACAACTTTGATATTAAAATTCTTAAGAAAGGAAGGCATATCAACCAAGTTTTTATGGTAAGGGAGAACCAACATATTTTTAGTTGTCCCTTTTTGGATTGTAAAAAGTATTTCTAGCTATTTTAAAAGATTTATCAATTACGTTTCTTGGGTATTTTAAATCATTAGCTATTTCATAAATTTTAGAGATTTCTTCATCTATGAACTCTGGACTACAAATATGTAAAGCTCTCAAAAACATTGAAGAGAAAACTCTCTCTTGATGTGAAGAATAATAGTGTACAGTAGACCCTCATTTAGCACGGTAGTTACGTTCCTGAAAACATCGTGTTAGGTAAAATCGTGTTAGATAATTAGAAGAACTTATGGGAAAATAGGGTCATGTTCCTGGGAGTCCCAAAAAAGGCAAACAAGTTTTTTTTAGACCAACAGATCTTGCAAAAATTGAAGGTGAATATGTAATTGTAGTTCATTGTCGTGATATATTACTGCTTAAGACTACAAATGCAATGGAAATAATAGTATTTCTTACCTTAAATTGTGGGTAATGATGTTTGTGGATGATTGTAAAGAGAGTGGAGAGTTATGCTGTGGCCCTACTGGGCTGAGGTGGATGGTAAAGGTTCTGGTACTGAAGTCGATGGTTGTAATAGTGTCTAACTTTAAGTCATTCAGTCAGTCAAGTCATTCAGTAAGTCAGTAAGTCATTCAGTAAGCCAGTCAAGTGATTCAGTAAGTCAGTCGAGTGATTCAGTCAAGTCATTCAGTCAAGTCAGTAAGTCATTCAGTCAAGTCAGTAAGTCATTCAGTCAAGTCAGTAAGTCATTCAGTCAAGTCAGTCAATCAGACTTATGTTTACCTCTTTTTTTGTGTACAAAGATTGATCAAAATGCAATGAAAATGAGAAAATGTATGTAAATAAACACAGCGAGCTTCCCGATTATTGTCGTCCTGCACGCGTATGAATCAAACTGAATGCTGGGAGGGATGTGGGGGTGGGTGAGGGTGGCTGGGGATAGCAGTACGACTCCCCCACTGACTCAATGGTTTAACCCACCGCGGGCGACCGCGCGTTCAAAATTTTTTCATCTCCAGCGAATCGTGTAATATCAAGTTTAGGTAGTGTTAGATAAAAATGTGCCACAATTCTTCAATCGTGTAATACCCAAATTGTGCAACATAAAGTCGTGCTAAATGAGGGTCTACTGTACATAGGAACAATTATTTGTAGGTTTTCTGTAAATTTTAAATTTAAAATCAATGTTACCCTTAATAATAAAAACATCTAGGAAGAGCAATGAGTTGTTTACTTCAAATTCAACAGTAAAATTTATAGAATGAGCTAAGCTATTTAATTTAACAAGGAAATGGTTTATGTCTACATTCTTAGGCATAAGGCACAAAATATCATCAACATATCTATACCACTTCGATCTATTGGGAAGGATTGTGTTAAGCAATCTTGTTTCGAAAAATTCCATGTATAAATTACTAAGAACAGGTGAAAAAGGATTTCCCATTGCCATACCAAACTTCTGAGTGTAAAACTCATCATTAAATACAAATTTTTTATCAACAATGCAAAGTTTAATAAGTTTAATGATAGTAGGAACTGGCAATGGTAAATCGTAATTAAACAGTTCTTCAGATAAGAAACTTAGTAAATCATCAACTGGAACTTTTGTAAACAAGGAGGTAACATCAAAACTAACCATATTGAAATCATTTAAGTCAGTCAGGGTGCTTAATTTATCAACTAAATCTAAGTTGTTTTTAACATTAAAATTAGAAATTTTTCCAACAATTGGGCTCAAAATATCAACAAGCCATTTAGAAAGTTTATAAGAAACTGAACCTATGGAGCTAATAATTGGTCTAACAGGATTACCTGGTTTGTGTGTTTTTATTAATCCATACATATAAGGTAAAGATGGATTAGTGGAAGTAAATTTTTTAAATAATTCATCTTTGATTTATCTACTGATGAAATTAATATTAGTAAGGGGAGGGTATATAGCTCAGTGTTAAAACAAAATATTCCCAATTGCCCTCAAAGATTCTTTAAGTCTTATGATACACTTTTGAATAATAAAAAATTGCTCCTTACTAAAGCAGATAAAATAAATGCAATAGTAATTATGAAAAAACTGATTACCAAGATAAAATGAATAACCTCCTAGATTTTGAAACCTATTCTAAACTTTGAAAGAATCCCTTAGAAACTGTTAACAGCAATTTCAATAAAACAGTAAAACATCTACTGAAGGGCAAAGATGAATTAATTAAAAAAATTACTTCCACTAATCCATCTTTACCTTATATGTATGGATTAATAAAAACACACAAACCAGGTAATCCTGTTAGACCAATTATTAGCTCCATAGGTTCAGTTTCTTATAAACTTTCTAAATGGCTTTTTGATATTTTGAGCCCAATTATTGGAAAAAATTCTAATTTTAATGTTAAAAACAACTTAGATTTAGTTGATAAATTAAGCACCTTGACTGACTTGAATGATTTCAATATGGTTAGTTTTGATGTTACCTCTTTGTTTACAAAAGTTCCAGTTGATGATTTACTAAGTTTCTTATCTGAAGAACTTGTGTATGGAATAGGTAGTAGGTTACTGAATGCTGTAAAGAGTTTTTATGAGGATAGTGAGGCTCAGATTAGGGTGTGTAGGAGAGAGGGAGATTACTTCCTGGTAAAAGTAGGTCTTACACAGGGATGTGTAATGTCACCATGGTTGTTTAATATATTTATAGATGGGGTTGTAAAAGAAGTAAATGCTAGGGTGTTGGGGAGAGGGGTGGGATTTAATTATGGGGAATCTAATGCAAAATGGGAGTTGACACAGTTACTTTTTGCTGATGATACTGTGCTTATGGGAGCTTCTGAAGAAAAGTTGCAAAGGTTAGTGGACGAGTTTGGGAGGGTGTGTAAAGGTAGAAAGTTGAAAGTGAATATAGATAAGAGTAAGGTGATGAGGTTATCAAACGATTTAGATAAAGAAAAATTGGACATCACATTGAAGAGAGGGAGTATGGAAGAAGTAAATGTTTTCAGATATTTGGTAGTTGACTTGTCAGCAGATGGGTTTATGAAGGATGAGGTTAACCATAGAATTGATGAAGGAAAAAAGGTGAGTGGTGTGTTGAGGTATTGTGGAGACAAAGAACGTTATCCACGGAGGCAAAGAAGGGAATGTATGAAAGTATAGTGGTACCAACACTCTTATATGGGTGTGAAGCATGGGTTGTAAATGCTGCAGTGAGGAGGCGGCTGGAGGCAGTGGAGATGTCCTGTCTAAGAGCAATGTGTGGTGTAAATATTATGTAGAAAATTCGGAGTGTGGAAATTAGGAGGAGGTGTTGAGTTATTGAAAGTATTTGTCAGAGGGCTGAAGAGGGGTTGTTGAGGTGGTTTGGTCATTTAGAGAGAATGGATCAAAGTAGAATGACTTAGAGAGCGTATAAATCTATTTTGGAGGGAAGGCGGGGTAGGGGTCGTCCTTGAAAAGGTTGGAGGGAGGGGGTTTTGTGGGTGAGGGGTTTGGACTTCCAGCAGGCGTGTGTGAACGTGTTAGATAAGAGTGAATGGAGGCAAATGGTTTTTGGGACCTGACGAGCTGTTGGAGTGTGAGCAGGGTAATATTGTCTGAAGAGATTTAGGGAAACCAGTTAATTGATTTAGTTAGACTTGAGTCCTGGAAATGGGAAGGACAGTGGACCCCCGGATTACGTCATTATTTCGTTCCAGAATGCTGTTCAAGTGCCGTTACCGAACGAATTTGTTCCCATAAGGAATAATGTAAATTAGATTAGTCCTTTTAGACCCCAAAAATACACTTACAAAAGCACTTACAAAATACACTTGGTATGGTTTACACTTGCATAATTGTTCGAGTTTGGAGCAGTATGTAAACCGGGTGTCCACTGTACAATGCCTGCACTTTAAAAGAGGGGTTTGGGATATTGGCAGTTTGGAGGAACTTCTAAACTGTCATATCTGAGCGCCTCTGCAAAGACAGTGATTATGTATGAGTGAGGTGAAAGTGTGAATGATGATGAAAGTATTTTCTTTTGGGGATTTTCTTTCTTTTTGGATCACCCTGCCTCGGTGGGAGACGGCCGACTTGTTAAAAAAAATATATATACAGTGGACCCTTGAAAATCGTCTCCCTTGAAGATCGGCGAATTTGAAAATTGTCCACTTTTTTCGGCAAAAAATTGACTTGAAAATCATCCATTGGCTCAAAAATCACCGATCGTCTGAAACGCATCTGCGTGGCCTCCCCACCGCCTGGGCACATAAACACCACATTGAGCGTCAGTGTGCCATTGTTTACCAGTGAGTGACCGCCACCCACGCATTCATACCATACATTTTGTCATTATTCCATTCGTTTTAGTGCCTGCAACTGCTAAATAAGCCACCATGGGGCAAAAGAAAGCTCCTAGTGCCAGCTCTTTGCTAAAGAATGCAAGAAACACGATAGAATTCAAGAAAGAACACACCAGACAGGGTACTTCCCCACACCAGGCAGGGTACTTCCCCACACCAGGCAGGGTACTTCCCCACACCAGGCAGGGTACTTCCCCACACCAGGCAGGATACTTTCCCACACCAGGCAGGATGCTTCCCCACACAAATCAGCCAGGATACTTCCCCATACCAAGCTCAAACAAATGTCTTATTTTAGGTTAAATGTTTTATTTTAGGTTAATATAGACATTTTCATTACTCCATCTATGATATTTTCTTCAAAATTATATAAGAAACATGTTACATATCATATAACATATAAACATTGATACAATGTTTATATGCTATCGAGTGGTGAGTTGGGTGGAGAGTAAACATTACGTTTTCTCTGATGCAGTGTTAGAGAAAACTGTAAATCTGGCATCTGGTGTAGTAACCGCCCATCATACGCATTTGTTTACAATTCTCGGCATGAATTATTCATTACTTCTCCCTTTGTTTATGATGGCATCTAAAGGTAGTTGTTAGAAATTATTAAACTCAGTGAACATGGTAATAATATGGCTGTGTAGTGTAATAATATGGCTGTGTAGTGTAATAATATGGCTGTGTAGTGAAGCCCCGGGTGAGGGGCTACATACGTGTACCTACGTCTACAGGCTACCTACACTGAATTCCTACAAATAAATACTACACACCTCTCTTCCTACATTAAGACTAACAAATATTTTAAAGTAAGTAATGAATGTACTGTGGCAGTAAAAGACGAAGAAGGGAAGTAACCCCAGAAAAGGACTTGGTACTTGAAGTCTATGGAAGGGAATTCCTATTCCAAACAATAGTAACTCTTAAATCCTCTACGTAAGTGCTGTTGCAAGTGTATTTTTGGGGGTCTGAAATAGACTAACCTACGTGACATTATTTCTTAAGGAAGTAAATTCGTTCGGTAATGGCACTTGAGCAGCATTCTGGAACGAATTTTCGGCGAAAACCGAGGGACCACTGTATATACAGTGGAGCCTCGGAAATCGAACACTCCCAACTCGCCCTATTATGTAAGTTTATTATTATAAGTGCTTTTTTAAGTGTATTTTTGGGGGTCTGAAATGGATTAATCTAATTTACATCATTCCTTATGGGAATAAATTCGTTTGGTAACAGAACTTGAACAGCATTCTGGAATGAAGAATGTTCAATTTCCAGGGGTTAACTGTATACAGTGGACCCCTGAGTTACGAACACCCCAGAAATCGTACAATTATGTAAGTATAATATTGTAAGTGCTTTTGTAAGTGTATTTTTGAGGGTCTGAAATGGACTAACCTACTTGACATTATTTCTTAAGGGAGTAAATTCGTTCGGTAATGGCACTTGAGCAGGCTTCTGGAATGAAGTTTGTTCATTACTCGGGGGTCCACTGTATATATATAATATATATATGATACGTACATATATATTGCAGCTTTATACATCATTAGTAAGGCCTCACCTAGATTACGCAGCTCAGTTCTGGTCTCCATATTACAGAATGGATATTAATTCGTTAGAAAACATTCAGCGTAGAATGACTAAATTAATACATAGCATTAGAAATGTTCTGTATGAAGAAAGATTGAAGACCCTTAACCCTTTGAGGTTCGCGAGGCCCTCTCCCAAACTCGTTCTCAGGGTCGCAAATGAAATTTGATGGAAAACTAATGGAATTATGCTCTCGCGAAGTTAGCAGTATTGATGACACTTACGCATCGGCGATTTCGCTAAATTTGAGCCCTATTTTTGGCAAATTCCAATGTTTCAGTCTACTAAAATTATAGCTATTTCGCTAGAATTTCATTTGTTCTATCAATTGAGTATAAGAAACCGCCAATTTACCGATTTCAACTACCCAATAAGGTGGTCAGAAATTGGCAATTTGGCCAATTTCACACAAATTTCAAAAGATGCCAATTTTCAAAATAGGGTCCAGTATAAACGAGACAGACATTCCTGGCACTCAAATAACATTTTATCTGTTCATTAGTCACGTCTCCAGGCCCCTCTTACATTACTTTTGCATTCCATTTTGAATTTTTATTCTCACAAAAAATAGAAGATTTACTGTTATGTATACAACTGCATCATTGTAAAAATGGTATAAATAATATCAGCGCACTTGTGCAAGAATATTAGACACGCCAGTTGATGTGTATTGGACGCATAGTGTGATTTGTTTACTCTTGAACATCGTCAAAAATCGAACATTTTTGCTACTTTGCGCTCAATTTCAAGGTACTTGTCATCGTGAAACCAGTCAAAATTATCTCTATTTCTGTAATATATCATCCATTCTATCAAATGAGACTAAGAAAACGAGAATACAAGCATAAATACTATACGAAAATAGACTGCAAAGTTGATGTTTTGAACCAAAAACACGGTCAGTTTTTTTTTCCTCATTATGCACTGTGTTGTGCAGGATTTTTTTTTATACTGTGCACACTGATCGCACAGACCCATTCTCTCACATCTAGGCCTACCACCCTGTTTCCACTTGATTTGAGGGCGCTAGAATTTAGGCGTACTAGTACGACGAAAACCCTGGTGCGTAAGCCGTACTACTAAGGCCAAAACCCTCAAAGGGTTAAATTACATTCACTTGTAAGACGAAAAATGAGAGGAGACATGATCGAGGTATACAAGTGGAAAATGGGTATTAACAAAGGGGATATAAATATGGTCTTGAGGATATCTCTCCAAGAGAGAACCTGCAATAATGGATTCAAATTAGATAAGTTTAGATTTAGAAAGGATATAAGATCATAAGAAAGGAGGAACACTGCAGCAGGCCTGTTGGCCCATACTAGGCACGTCCTTCACAATCCGTCCCACTAACAGAACACTTGCTCAATCCAATTTTCAATGCTACCCAAGAAATAAGCTTTGACAATTCCATTCACTCATTTGCGAGTCCCACTCAAATCCAACCCCTCTCACTCATGAATTTATCCAACCTAAATTTGAAACTACCCAAGGTCCTAGCTTCAATAACCCTACTAGGCAGACTGTTCCACTCATCAACTACCCTATTTCCAAACCAATACTTTCCTATATCCTTTCTAAATCTAAACTTATCTAACTTGAATCCATTATTGGGGTTCTCTCTTGGAGAGATATCCTCAAGACCTTATTTATATCCCCTTTGTTAATACCCATTTTCCACTTGTATACCTCGATCATGTCTCCCCTCATTCTACGTCTTACAAGTGAATGTAATTTAAGGGTCTTCAATCTTTCTTCATAAGGAAGATTTCTAATGCTATGTATTAATTTAGTCATTCTACGCTGAATGTTTTCTAACGAATTTATGTCCATTCTGTAATATGGAGACCAAAACTGAGCTGCGTAATCTAGGTGAGGCCTTACTAATAATGTATAAAGCTGTAATATAACCTCTGGACTTCTGTTGCTAACACTTCTTGATATAAATCCCAGTAATCTATTTGCCTTATTACGTACGCTTAGGCATTGCTGTCTTGGTTTAAGGTTGCTGCTTACCATCACCCCCAAGTCCTTCTCGCAATCTGTATGGCTAAGTTCTACGTTATTTAACTTATAAGTGCTTGGGTTATGGACACTCCCGAGCTTCAGAACCTTGCATTTATCTACATTGAACTGCATCTGCCACTTTTCTGACCACGAATTAAGTTTGTCTAAATCTTCCTGAAGTTCTATGACATCTATGTTTGAATCAATTATCCTACCTATCTTCGTGTTGTCGGCGAATTTGCTCATATCACTAGTAATTCCCTCGTCAAGGTCATTGATATATATTATAAATAACAATGGGCCTAAGACTGATACCTGTGGAACACCACTTGTTACAAGTCCCCATTGGAATTTTACCCCATTTATGCACACTCTCTGCTTCCTATTGGTGAGCCATGACTCGATCCATGACAGCACTTTTCCCCCAATGCCATGAGCTGCCACTTTCATTAACAGTCTCTGGTGCGGTACTCTATCAAAAGCCTTACTAAAGTCTAAATAAACAATATCGAATTCTTTATCGTGATCAACAGCCTCAAAAGCTTTAGTGAAGAAGGTTAATAAATTAGATAGGCAGGAACGGCCCCTCGTGAATCCATGCTGAGTATCATTAATCAAATTATGGTTATCTAGATGGCTTCTAATAATATCAGCTATAATTGACTCTAGTAATTTGCCTACAATTGAGGTCAGGCTTATTGGGCGGTAATTTGACGGTAGTGACTTGTCCCCTGCTTTAAAAATAGGAATTACATTAGCCATCTTCCACATATCAGACACTACACCTGTTTGAAGAGATAAATTAAAAATGTTAGATATTGGTTCACAGAGTATCATTTTGCATTCCTTAAGAACCCTTGCAAAAAGCTCATCAGGACCCGGCGATTTATTTTGTTTCAGTCGGTCTAGTTGTTTCATAACCATTTCGCTAGTGACTGTGATATTACATAATTTATCTTCTTCTGGGCCTCTGTAAAATTAATTACTGGGATATTATTAGTGTCTTCCTGTGTGAAAACCGAGAGAAAATAATTATTAAAAATAGAGCACATATCATTCTCCTTGTCAGTAAGATGCCCAGAGTTATTTTTAAGGGGACCTATCTTATCCCTAACTTTTGTTCTATAAACCTGGAAAAACTTTTTGGGTTAGTTTTTGAATCCCTAGCGACTTTAATTTCATAGTCCCGTTTAGCTTTTCTTATTCCTTTTAACGTCCTTTAATGTCAGTATACTGATTTATAAGATGACCCTCACCTCTTTATGCGCCTATAAATTCCTTTCTTCTGCCCTAAAAGATACTTAGCCTATTATTCATCCATTTTGGGTCATTTCTACTTGATCTAATTTCTTTATACGGGATAAATGTTCTTTGGGCAGCCTGTATTGTGTTAAGAAAACTGTCATATTGATACCTCTCTTCGTCACCCCAGTCCACAGTTGATAAGTGTTCTCTAAGTCCATTATAATCTGCTAAGCGAAAATCTGGGACCGTTACTGAATTATCCCTACTATAATACATCCATTCAATGCTAAAGGTAATTGACTTGTGGTCGCTTGAGCCGAGTTCCTCTGTAATTTCTAAATTATTAACAAGGGTTTCCTTGCTTGCCAGAACCAAGTCAAGTAGGTTATTTCCCTTGTAGGTTCTGTTACAAACTGCTTCAAAAGCAATCCTGAACTACTTCTAAAAAGTCGTTAGATTCTAAATTCCTGTCAAGAAATTCCAATCAATCTGACTAAAGTTAAAGTCCCCTAGAATTACTA
>WNWK01051448.1:0-12485 GCA_009830355.1 Cherax destructor
TCAAAGTGAAAAGACGTTTCAGTGTAGGAAGCTATTTGAATCAGAAAAAAAATGAAAATGAAGTCTATTCACTGGTTGTCCATCAGTAAAGCTGGATAATCACAATTCATGAATGCAGAAGCTTGCTAATTTGTAAGGGACAGCTGTACCTGATAAATCCCCAATGTATATGAAACATAAAATAAAGGTTCTTCTGGCTGAAAGTGACTTTGGTTTTATCTTCTGTTCAGCAAATATTTCCTGTCTGGAAAGTGCCAAGTCTCAGTAACTCCTGCTTCACCATGACATTTGGATGTGTAAGCTAATGGCACTATAAAATATTGTGTAATTATACTATTACTATCAATACAGGTTATCTACTTATTATATTTATTCCAGAATAATATGGTATAACATAAATAATGTAGAAGCATGATAAAGATGCAAATTAATAAAACTGACATTATATAGAGAGGTATTGAAGGATGGAGGGTGGAGAGGAATAAAAAAAAGTGACGCGACCATTATAGAAACGGTACCGCCTGAAGGGTAACTACAGTGGTACCTCGGTTACGATATTTTTCGTTCAGAATGCTGTTCATATGCCATTACCAAGAATTTATCCCATAAGGAATAATGTAAAATAGACTAGTCCTTTTACACCCCAAAAATATACCTACAAAAGCATTTAAAAAATAAACTTACATAAAAGGGCGATTTTGGGGACCATCGTAACTCGAGGTACCACTGTATAGAAGATCACTCGTACCCTATGCAAAGACTGAAAAAGTGTGATTTTCTCGATTTTTTGTTTTTTCAAGTAATCAGCTATGTAAGCGTTTCCTGGAATAACTTGAGTAAGTCATTGACCTATTTAATGTTGTATTACCATTAATAATAAACAGATTGAATGGAACTTCCCAACAAATAAAACTGAATGTTTTAATTTTGGGTGGTGACACTTTGAAGTTTCAGTAATGGGTGATTCCTCGATTAGTGACGAAATCGTTTACCGATGGGGTCTTAGGCCCTATCTCCGTTGTTAAGTGAGGAGAGACTGTACACACTTTTTCTGCAGGTCGAGTGAGTGGACGCTGGTTCCAGGATGCCTTGCCCCACAAGGAAAAGATTCGAGCATCAGCTGTGCTCAACTCCTTAGTGATGTCATCAGGAAAAGAAGCTCTCTCTTATAAATAAATATGTAAGTGTCCTCAGGAAATAGCTCAAAGAAATTTGCCCACTATTAAAGGATATACAGTGTAGTATGTCAGGGTTCCAGTTCCTTCCTTCATAAGCCATTCATGTCGTAGAGGAAATTAAATGCTGGAAGCAAGAGTCTAGTAACCCCCTTCTCCTGTATAAATTACTGAATGTAAAAGAAAATGTGTTTCTTCTATTTCAGATCACCCTGCCTCAGTGGGAGATTGCCAGTTTTTTAAAAAAAAAAAAAAAATTAGGTCTACTTAAAATTTAGGAATATTTTCTTTTATCAAATCCTGTTTTAATAAGAGGCTAAACATTAAAAATACAGTAAGTCCTCACTTAACATTGCTGATAGGTTCTTGGAAACTGCGACTTAAGTAGAACAACGTGTAACAAAACCAATTTACCATAGGCTAATTGATATAAACAAGAATTAAGTTCCTATGGCATATTTCTGGTCACAAAAGAATCACCAAACTTCTGAATATTAAACATTGAAATAAATGTAGAGGTATACATACATTCAAGAAAGCAAGCAGGCGTGAGCATGTTAGATAGGATGAATGGAGACGAATGGTTTTGGGACCTGACGAGCTGTTGGAGTGTGAGCAGGGCAATATTTTTGTGAAGGGATTCAGGAAACCAGTTAGCCGGACTTGAGTCCTGAAATGGGAAGTACAATATCTGCACTTTAAAGGAGGGTTCGGGATATTGGCAGTTTGGAGGGACTTCTAAACCGTCGTATCTGAGCGCCTCTGCAAAGACAGTGATTATGTATGAGTGGTGGTGAAAGTGTTGAATGAAGATGAAAGTATTTTCTTTCTTTTGGGTCACCCTGCCTCAGTGGGAAGCGCCGATGTGTTAAAAAAAATCATTTTTTTATTAACACATAGGTCGTTCCACCAGGAATTGATAAGAAAAACTTTCATCATCATTCCTCCATCACTGTGTTGCCAGAGTATGCTTACACTACAGCTACAAAACTGCAACATTAACACCCTCCTTCAGAGTGCCGGCACTGTACTTCCCATCTCCAGGAATCAAGTCCGGCCTGCCGGTTTCCTGAACCCTTCATAAATGTTACCTTGCCTACACTCCAACAGCACGTCAAGTCCTAAAAAACCATTTGTCTCCATTCGCTCCTATCTAACATGCTCACGCACGCTTGCTGGAAGTCCAAGCCCCTCGCACACAAAACCTCTTTTGCCCCCTCCCTCCAACCTCTTCTAGGCTGACCCCTATCCCGCCTTCCCTCCACTACAGATTTATACACTCTCGAAGTCATTCTATTTCGCTCCATCCTCTCTATATGTCCAAACCATCTCAATAACCCCTCCTCAGCTCTCTGGATAATAGTTTTGGTAATCCCACACCTCCTCCTAATCTCCAAACTACGGATTCTCTGCATTATATTCACACCACACATTGCCCTCAGACATGACATCTCCACTGCCTCCAGCCTTCTCCTTGTTGCAACATTCACAACCCATGTCTCACACCCATACAAGAGTGTTGGTATAACTATACTCTCATACATTCCCCTCTTTGCTTTCATGGAAAAAATTCTGTCTCCACAAGCTCCTCCATGCACCACTCACCTAAATTATTTACTCAATTTTTGATGTATCAGTGAGTGATGGTAGTCATAATGGTGGTGGATGGTATGGGGAGGGAGGCTTAATCCTCATCACTGGTGATGGGTAAAGGTGAGTCTGGGTCCTGATCATGATCACTGAAGGGCAGAGAAGCAGCTTGGTCATTATCATCACATTAGGTGAGGGGGTGGGAGTGTTGCAAGAAATGCCTCAGGTTGGAGGAGAGTGGTAGGTGGTGTTGATGATGGTGGTGTTGCTGGTGCTGCAACTGCTCCAACTTCTTGATGAACTGGGGTTTTAAAAAACATATCCAACATTTGTTGTTGTGCATAGTTTTTTCCTCTGTATAATTTCCTGTAGCAGCTGTATCCACTCATTATTATCCTGTTTGCTTCTGAACTTCTCTCTCTTTGTGGATTTTATCAGTGAAATGGCCATAGCTCTATCTAACAACCAGAAAACCTCAGACAAATCTTTACCTGTTAAGATTCGTGGTGGTTCTACATCCTCAGTTTCATCATCATCTTCATCTTCAGCATGATGTTGTTCCATCTCCATGAGCTCTTCATTAGATAATTCTTCACCATGTGATTCAAGTAACTCCGCTACATCTTCATTTATTTCATTAAATCCAGCCTGGTGTTCCAGCCCAATAATCTCCTGATGAATTTTTTGTAATATGCTTTAACCCTTAAACTGTCCAAATGTTGATATACGTTTGCTTGTGTAGCGCTCCGAACGTAGATCTACATTTTATTTTTCATTCCTTCAAATTTGGCACGATAGGCTTGAGTCGCCTACACACAAGAGAATAGGTCTGTGCACTCAGTGTGCACTGTATGAAAAAAATCGGGGATGCTGGGGTATCGTGTGGTAGCACCAGTTAGTTTCAGCTCCATCTTGGGTCAACATCATGGCAAACCCCCGTGATTCACTCATGCCTCGTCGTATTAACACACTACTATTCTCGGAAAGTGATATAGAATGCGAGCTTAGTGGTTTTGACACTGATATGGCCACTAATGATCAAGGAATTAGTGAAACTAATGATGACAACCCAGATGATCCTCAGCCCATCACCTCTGGGGTGGACAGTGTGGACAGTGTGGCCATTCCAGACCCTCAGCCCAGCACTTCTGAGGTGGCCAGTGTGGCCACAACAGACCCTTAGCCTAGCACCTATGGGGTTGCTAGTGTTGCTACCTAAAGGCAACTTCGCAAGAGGAAATTATCATTTTCCATGCGTTATGGTGTTGAGGATAGTGAAAGTGATATAAGTGACGATGATGAAATCGATTTTATGCCCATAGAGAATTCGTCGAGTGAAAGGGATTATCATTATTCCCCAGTGAAACGTACTTTTAGGCGGCGTCGCCTATGTTCAGGCAGTGTGACATACGCATTCGGCGGCAAGGGTCATGGCAGGTCACGATCCAAAACCCCTGCCACTGATAGTGATCATGAAGGAGAATATGCTGAGATGGAGGAAGAGGAGGTGGGTGGCATGGTGCCTGGACCTCGTGGCGCGGTGGGTGGGCAGACAAAAGATCGCCCGGCACCCTCTCAACCATGTGCTGCGCCCACTCCTGTCCCTCCTCCTGCTCCCCCATGCCCCATGCCACAAGTCCACCCTGCACCATCTGACCGCGAATGGGACTGGACTGAATGTACACCATTTGTGCCAGATCTTTTCAATTTTGATGCCAGTGGAAGTGGCATCATGCCACACTGTTCCATCACAAATGAGTCTACAGAGTTAGACTATTTTCAGCTATATTTTGATGAGCCGATAATGAACCTGATTGTTACCCAGACCAACATGTATTACCAGTATACAATGGACCACACAGATGTTTCAGAATCGTCACGGCTGCACAGGTGGAAAGATACAACTGTGGCTGAAATGTATTTATTCCTTGGCACTGTCATGCTTATGCCACACACATATAAGAACGATATAGCACAGTACTGGTCCACAGACCTCTTCATTACCACTCCAGTCTTCTGTGAACTCATTCCCTGCAACAGACTCACTCTGTTGCTACGAATGTTGCACTTCTTAGACAGGAATACGCCAAATCGAAATGACCTCTTATACAAAATCCAGGAATTGTTTATGTATCTGAAGCAAAAATTCAGTGCCTACTTTTATAAATTCAAGAACATTGTTGTTGACGAGTCCTTGATTCTGTTCAAGGGACAACTGTCATTCAAACAATATACAGTGGACCCTCGGTTTTCGTACAGCTCCAAACTCTAATAATTATGTAAGTGTATTTTTGTAAGTGTATTTTTGGGGGTCTGAAACGACTAATCTAATTTGCATTCGTCCTTATGGAACAAATTCGTTCGGTAACTGCACTCGAACAGCATTCTAGAAAGAATTATCAACGAAAACTGAGGGTCCACTATATACCAAGCAAGCGTAATCGCTTTGGTATAAAATTCTTTCTTATGTGTGACTGTGAGACTGGTCTTGTGTTGGATGTCATTATCTACACAGAAAAAAATACACTCGATGATACCAGGCGCATGTTGGGCATTTCTGGTGATGTTGTTTGCAAGATGATGCAGCCATACCTTGGCAAGGGCCATACATTGTTCACAGACAACTGGTATACAAACCCTATACTTGCTGATTTCCTACATGTGAACAATACTGATATATGTGGAACAGTGAGAAGAAATAGAAAACACATGCCAAGGTTCACTGGAGGAAGTGTAGTGCAAGCGTTTCATGCCAGTGACATCATGGCACTGATGTGGCATGACAAACAGGACGTGATGTTGCTGTCAACCATCCACAGAAACGAGATGATACAAACAGACAGACTGAGCAAGCTCAACAATCAACCTGTTGTAAAGCCAGCTGCTGTCGTCGACTATACGAACAATATGTGACTAGTCGACAAGTGTGACATGATGATAAGGTTTGTTGACTGTGTGTGTAGGAGTCTCAAGTGGTATACAGTGGCCCCCCGAGTTTCGTAAGGTTCTTATTTCGTAAACATCGTGTTTCGTAAGCTTTTTTCGATTTCGAGAATCGTAAACTGGCTCGTGTTTCGTAATGTATTAGACCTGTCCGCCTGCTCCGCGCCTGCGCAGGACGCAGGATGCCCGCCAGTGAAGCGTTGTTTACCATTGAGAGAACATTACCCAGCGCGCTCTTTCAAACATTCACAATACATTTGGTGTCGTTTTTGGTGGTTTAGTGATTGTCACTGTGAAATAAGTCACTATGGGTCCAAAGAAGTTTCCTAGTGGCACCCCAGTGGTAGCATTCATGCAGGGAGTGTAGCATTCATGCAGAGAGTGTAGCATTCATGCAGGGAGTGTAGCATTCATGCAGGGAGTGTAGCATTCATGCAGGGAGTGTAGCATTCATGCAGGGAGTGTAGCATTCATGCAGGGAGTGTAGCAGGCATGCAGGGAGTGTAGCATTCATGCAGGGAGTGTAGCATTCATGCAGGGAGTGTAGCATTCATGCAGGGAGTGTAGCATTCATGCAGGGAGTGTAGCATTCATGCAGGGAGTTTAGCATTCATGCAGGGAGTGTAGCAGGCATGCAGGGAGTGTAGCAGGCATGCAGGGAGTGTAGCGTTCATGCAGGGAGTGTAGCATTCATGCAGGGAGTGTAGCAGGCATGCAGGGAGTGTAGCATTCATGCAGGGAGTGTAGCAGGCATGCAGGGAGTGTAGCATTCATGCAGAGTGTAGCATTCATGCAGGGAGTGTAGCATTCGTGCAGGGAGTGTAGCATTCATGCATGGAGTGTAGCATTCATGCAGGGAGTTTAGCATTCATGCAGGGAGTGTAGCATTCATGGAGGAGTGTAGCATTCATGAAGGGAGTGTAGCAGGCATGCAGGGAGTGTAGCAGGCATGCAGGGAGTGTAGCAGGCATGCAGGGAGTGTAGCATTCATGCAGGGAGTGTAGCATTCATGCAGGGAGTGTAGCATTCATGCAGGGAGTGTAGCAGGCATGCAGGGAGTGTAGCAGGCATGCAGGGAGTGTAGCAGGCATGCAGGAGTGTAGCAGGCATGCAGGAGTGTAGCAGGCATGCAGGGAGTGTAGCAGGCATGCAGGGAGTGTAGCAGGCATGCAGGGAGTGTAGCAGGCATGCAGGGAGTGTAGCAGGCATGCAGGGAGTGTAGCAGGCATGCAGGGAGTGTAGCAGGCATGCAGGGAGTGTAGCAGGCATGCATTAAAAGAAAAGAAGGAAGTAACACCAGAGAGGACTTGTTACCTGAAGTCCTTTGGAGGATTCCCTTCCAACCACTAACACCCTGCCCCTGTCATCAACCCTACATTCCAGATGCCTGCAACTCTTCAATAAAGGTAAGTAAATGTGAAATATATATATATATATATATATATATATATATATATATATATATATATATATATATATATATATATATATATATATATACAGTGGTACCCGGTTTACGATATTTTCATTCCAGAATGCTGTTCAAGTGCCATTACCAAACGAATTTATCTCCTTAAGAAAAGTTGTAAAATAGACTAGTCCTTTTAGACCCCAAAATTACACTTACAAAAGCATTTAAAAAATAAACTTACATAAAGGGTGAGTTTGGGGACCATCGTAAACCGGGGTACCACTGTATATATATATATATATATATTATATATATATATATATATATATATATATTATATATATATATATATATATATATATATATTATATATATATATATATATATTATATATATATATATATATATATATTATATATATATATATATATATATATATATATATATATATATATATATATATATATATATATATGTATATTATATATATATATATATATATATATATATATTATATATATATATTATATATATATATATATATATATATATATTATATATATATATTATATATATATATATATATATATATATATTGTTTTAATTATTTTGTATGAATATTTTTTTGTGGAACGGATTAATTGTATTTACATTATTTCTTATGGAAATAATGGTTCGAATTCGTAAACTTCGTGTTAAGTAATAGCTCCTGGAACAGATTAATTACGAAACTCAGGGGTCCACTGTATAAAAGTGTTTTTCCACCTTGTGGACATTGCAGTGCTCAATGTCTTCAACATGTATGAAATAAAAACAGGGGAAACAACAATGATATGTGGAATTCACCCTCAATGTCATCAAGCAGATAGCAAGAAAGTATGGTACCACACCTATACCTGCCACTCCACAGCGACCTGTCACCCCACAACCAGAGGGGAAAGTGCCCAACCAAATAATCCCTAACTGACACTGCCTGATACCAATATCATCTACTCCAAAGAAGAAGTACTCTCAGAAAAAGTGTGTTGTATGTGCTTACACTACACAGCAACCCCAAGTGCGAAAAGACACACGATTCATATGTCAGCAATGTGGGGTGGCATTCTGTATGAATCCATGCTTCTTCGAGTATCATACAGTGGTGGACTTCTAGAAACATAAAAATTTTTTTCAAAATATTCGGAGCATAGATCTACGTTTGGACAGTGTAAGGGTTAAACCCGGAAGTCTGCAAAACATTCTGGATAGATTTTATGCCAGACAAGATTCATTGTGGTTGTTTTCACTTCTTGCCATGCCTCTGCCAAATTGTTAATAGCATTCATGATATGGTAACCACACCAAAATTTTCTTACAGTTGGTTTATCTTCACCATCTATGAAGTTAATCATTTGCTTAACCCTTTGACTGTTTTGGTCGTATATATCGTCTTACGAACCACTGTTTCTGATGTATACCTGGAGAGAGTTCCGGGTCAACACCCTGTGGCCCGGAACGTGACCAGGCCTCATGCTGGATCAGAGCCTGATCAACCAGGCTGTTACTGCTGGCCGCACGCAGTCCAATGAACGAACCACAGCCCGGCTGGTCAGGTACCGACTTTAGGGCCTGTCCAGTGCCTGCTTGAAGACAGCCAGGGATTTGTTGGTAATCCCCTGATGTATGCTGGGAGGCAGTTGAACAGTCTTGGGCCCTGACACTTATTGTGTTGTCTCTCAACGTGCAAGTGGCACCTGCTTTCATTGGGAAGATGTTACATCGCCTGCTGAGTCTTTTACTTTCCTAGGGAGTGACTCTCGTGGCAAGTTTGGTACTAATCCCTCTAGAATTTTCCCAAATGTATATAATAATGTATCTCTCCGCCTGCGTTCTAGGGAGTACAGGTTTAGGAACTCAGCGTTCCCAGTAATTGAGGTAGTTTATCGCAGTTATGCATGCCGTGAAGGTTCTCTGCACATTTTCTAAGTCAGCAATTTCACCTGCCTTGAAATGTGCAGTTAGTGTGCACAATATTCCAGCCTAGATAGAACAAGGAACCTGAAAAGTGTCAGCATAGGCTTGGCATCCCTGGTTTTGAAGGTTCTCATTATCCATCCTGTCATTTTTCTAGCAGATGCGATTGCTACAGTGTTATGGTCCTTGAAGGTGAGATCCTCTGACATGATCACTCCCAGGTCTTTGACATTAGTTTTTGCTCTATTGTGTGATTGGAATTTGTTTTGTACTCCGATGAGATTTTAATTTCCTCACGTTTTCCATATATGAGTAATTTAAATTTCTAATCATTGAACTTCATATTGTTTTCTGCAGCCCTTTTAAAGATTTGGTTGATGTCTGCTTGGAGTCTTACAGTGTCTTCAACGGTGGACACTGTCATGCAGTTGGGTGTCATCTGCAAAGGAAGACACTGCACTGTGGCTTATATCCCTGTCTATGTTCGATATGAGGATGAGGAATAGGATGGCAGAGTACTGTGCCTTGTGGAACAGAGCTTTTCACCGTAGCCGCCTCAGACTTTACTCTGTTGACTACTACTCTTTGTGTTCTACTTGTTAGGAAATTATAGATTCATCTACCAACTTTTCCTGTTATTCCTTTATCACGCATTTTGTGTGCTATTACACCATGGTCACACTTGTCAAAGGCTTTTGCAAAGTCTGTGTATATAACATCTGTATTCTGTTTGTCTTCTAGAGCATCCAGGACCTTGTCGTAATGGTTCCAGTAGTTGGGACAGACAGGAGCGACCTGCTCTAAACCCATGCTGCCCTGGGTTGTGTAATTGATGGGTATCTAGATGAGTGGCGATCTTGCTTCTTAGAACCCTTTCAAAGATTTTTATGATGTGGGACGTTAGCGCTATTGGTCTGTAGTTCTTTGCTATTGCTTTACTGCCCCCTTTGTGGAGTGGGGCTATGTATGTTGTTTTTAGTAACTAGCTGGCGCCCCAGTGTCCATGCTCCCTCTCCATAGGATGTTAAAAGCACGTGATAGGGGCTTCTTGCAGTTCTTGATGAACACGGAGTTCCATGAGTCTGGGCCTGGAGCGGAGTGCATGGGCATGTCATTTATTGCCTTTTCAAAGTCATTTGGCGTCAGGGTAAGTCAGATAGGCTTACGTCTACCAAGTTCTGTGGCACTCATAAAAATTTATTTAGGTCTTCGACTTTCAGTCTGGTTAGCGGCTCGCTAAAAACTGAGTCATACTGGGACTTTAGTAACTCACTCTTTTCCTTGCTGTCATCTGTGTAGGACCCATCCCGTTTAAGTAGGGGCCCAATACTGGATGTTGTTCTCGACTTTGCTTTGGGATAAGAAAAGAAATACTTCGGGTTTCTTTCAATTTCATTTATGGCTTTCTTTTAGTTCTTCCCGCATTTCTTGATTCCTTGATTCGATGTTTGCTATTTCTCTGACCAGTGTCTCCCTACGTATTTCAGATATATTGGCCTCTTGTAGCCGCTCCATTATTCTTTGCCTTTGCCTGTATAGGGAGTGCCTCTCTCTTTCTAGTTTACATCTTCTCCTTCTTTTCCTTAAGGGAATTTGTCTTGAGCAAACCTTAAGTGCCACATAGTTAATTTGTTCTAGACATAGGTTAGGATCCGTGATGCTTAGGCTATCTTCCCAGTTTATATCATTTAGGACTTGGTTTACTTGGTCCCACCTTATGTTTTTGTTATTTTTTTTTATTAACACATCGGCCGATTCCCACCAAGGCAGGGTGGCCGAAAAGAAAACTTTCATCATCATTCACTCCATCACTGTCTTGCCAGAAGGGTGCTTTACACTACAGTTATAAAACTGCAACATTAACACCCCTCCTTCAGAGTGCCGGCACTGTCTTCCCATCTCCAGAACTCAAGTCCGGCCTGCCGGTTTCCTGAATCCCTTCATAAATGTTACTTTGCTCACACTCCAACAGCACGTCAAGTATTAAAACCATATGCCTCCATTCACTCCTATCAAATACGCTCACACATGCTTGCTGGAAGTCCAAGCCCTCGCACACAAACTTCCTTTACCCCTCCCTCCAACCTTTCCTAGGCCGACCCTACCCCGCCTTCCCTCCACTACAGATTTATACACTCTCGAAGTCACTCTGTCTCGTTCCATTCTCTCTACATGTCCAAACCACCTCAACAACCCTCCTCAGCTCTCTGGACAATCGTTTTGGTAATCCCGCACCTCCTCCTAATTTCCAAACTCCGACTCTGCATTATATTCACACCACACATTGACCTCAGACATGACATCTCCACTGCCTCCAGCCTTCTCCTCGTTGCAACATTCATCACCCATGCTTCACACCCATATAAGAGCGTTGGATAACTATACTCTCATACATTCCCCTTTACTTCCATAGACAAGGTTCTTTGTCTCCACAGACTCAGTGCTCCACTCACCCTTTTCCCCTCATCAATTCTATGGATTCACCTCATCCTTCATGTTTTTGTTATTGAAGTTAAATTTGGAGAAGGCTCCTCGCGACTGATCACATTTTGTCGATCTGGGAGCTCCCACATACATGTCTGGACCTCTATATGCTGTGATCTGAGTACAGTAGATCGTCATTTAGCACGGTATTACGTTCCTGAAAATGTTGTGTTAGATAATTTTGTGTTAGTATATAATTAAAAGAACTTATGGGAAAAATAGGGTTACGTTCCTGGGAGTCCCAAAACCAAACAAGTTTTTTAGACCAACAGATCTTACAAAATAAAAGTGAATATGTAATTGTAGTTCATTATCGTGATGTATTATGTTGTTTTTACTGCTTAAGACTACAAATGTAACAGAAATAATAGTATTTACCTTAAATTGTGGTGCTGGTGTTTGTGGATGATTGTGAAGAGAGTGGAGAGTTATGCTGTGGCCCTACTGGGCTGAGGTGGATAGTAGAGGTTCTGGAACTGAAGTCGATGGTTGTACTGAGTGTCAACTTTAAGTCATTCAGTAAATCAGTCAAGTCAGTCAAGTCATTCAGTAAGTCAGTCAAGTCATTCAGTAAGTCAGCAGTCATTCAGTCAGTCAGTAAGTCATTCAGTAAGTCAGTCAAGTCATTCAGGAAGTCAGTCCAGTCAGTCAAGCGTAAGTCAGTCAGTCAGTCAGTAAGTCATTCAGTCAGTCAAGTCAAGTCAAGTCAAGTCAAGTCAAGTCACACAAACTTATGTTTACATTTTTTATGTGTACAAAGTAACACTTCATTACGGCCATGGTTATGTCTTGTCTAATATCTTTGTTTTTTTCGTAATTCAAGATAAAACCAAAATTCACTCTCTCTCATTCTTCACAAACACAGCTGGCTTAACATAAGAACATAAGAAAGGAGGAACACTGCAGGGCCGTTCCCCCTTTTGGCAGGT
>WNWK01051449.1:0-12485 GCA_009830355.1 Cherax destructor
TTTAGGGAACCAAGGAGGGCAAGGAGGTCATCATAGTGTTTGCTTAAGGATCGGACATTGTAGTTAAGAACTGTTATACTTTTAGTAGTGTTTAGGACAGTGTGGGCTTGTGATGCTGTGTAGTAGAGGCAGTTATTTTCCAGTAAATTTTGAATACGTGTTCGATTAAATAGGTTTAGATCAGGGTCGACGTGATCATTCATCATTTAGGTTAAATAGTGATTTTGTTATATCATGTATAGTGTGGTGAGTTATAGTACTGATATCTGTTGTAAGGGGATGTTTTGGTAAGTATATAACTAATGCACATTGGTCAAATAGAGTATAGTAACAAATAAACATAGTGGTCTTGGTATTGAGTATGTATTAAGCTAGTATGAAATAAAAAATTAGATATAAACTAATAAGATACAATTATTAAAAACAATGTAGCACCAATGAGTTTGGTATTGGTTATGTATTAAGCTAGAATGAAATATAGTACAGTAAAATTAAAGAAAATTTAGATATAAACTAATAAGATAAAATTACTAATAACAATGTAGCACCAATGAGTTTGGTATTGGTTATGTATTAAGCTAGAATGAAATAAAGTACAGTAAAAACTTACAAATTTAGATAAACCATTAAGTTTAAATTACAAAATTGGGTAGCACCAATGAGTTTGGTGTTGGTTATTTAATAAGCTAGAAGGTAATTAGATATAAACTAATAAGATAAAATTACTAATAACAATGTAGCACCAATGAGTTTGGTATTAGTTATGTATTAAGCTAGAATGAAATAAAGTACAGTAAAAATTACAAATATAGATAAACTACTAAGTTTAAATTACAAAATTGGGTAGTACCAATGAGTTTGGTGTTGGTTATTCAATAAGCTAGAATGTAATTAGGTGAACTAGATATTACCTATGATATTAATAGATAATAAGATACAGTAGACCCTCATTTAGCACGACTTTATGTTGCGCGTTTTGGGTATTACGCGATTGAAGAATTGCGGCACATTTTTATCTAACACGACGTAAACCTTATATTACGCGATTCGCTGGAGGGGAAAATTTTTGAGCCCGCAGTCGCATGCGGTAGGTTAAACCACTGAGTCAGTGGGGGTCCTACTAAGGGTGGCTATGATCCACAACAAGTGTTTAATGCTGACGAGACAAGTGTTTTCTGGAAGAAAATGCCAACATGAACTTATATCAGTCAGCAAGAGAAAAGTGCACCAGGCTTCAAGACAGCAAAGGATCGCTTCACCTTGCTCCTTTTGGGTAATGCATCAGGTGATTTCAAGTGTAATCCCATGGTTATTTACCACTGTAAGAATCCTCATGCTTTGAGGAAAAGGGAATTTGTTTTTCCTTCACACAAACTAAGTTTATTCATGTATACAGAGATAGTTACATTGATTATCATACATAGCAGCATATGTGTAGAGAACCTAGGATAACCCAAAGTGTTTTCCTAGAGAACCTAGGATAACCCAAAGTGTTATCCTAGAGAACCTAGGATAATCCAAAGTTTGGGTTATCCTAGGTTCTCTACACATATGCTGCTATGTATGATAATCTTTGTAACTGTATCTGTGTATACCTGAATAAACTTACTTACAGTTTGCAGGAAGAAAAAACAACCATTCCCTCAAGCGGCTAATGTTGTGGAACAGCTGGGGAGACCACCCGCCTTCCCATGCTACCCCCTCCCCCAACAACACCCCACCATCCCAGCATTCGTATTCCATACGTGTCAAGCCAGCTGTTTGTCAAGAATAAGAGTGAATTGTGTTTTGATCTTTAAATTACTATATCTTGTATCTGCCAAGCAATCATGTCACCCAGTAGGCATACCAGTGTTGCTCAAAGTGGCAAGAAAATGTTTAAGCATTTATTAAGTCTTAGAATTAACGAAGAAAAAGATATTAGACAAGACATAACCTGTGGCTGTAATGAAGTGTTACTTTGTACACATAAAAAGATGTAAACATAAGTTTGTGTGACTAACTTACTGACTGACTGGACTGACTTACTGAATGACTTGACTGACTGAATGACTTGACTGACTGACTGACTGAATGACTTGACTTACTGAATGACTTGACTGACTGACTTACTGAATGTCTTGACTGACTTACTGAATGACTTGACTGACTTAATGAATGACTTGACTGACTTAATGAATGACTTGACTGACTTACTGAATGACTTGACTGACTTACTGAATGACTTGACTGACTTACTGAATGACTTTATTAAAGTTAGAGACACTCAGTACAACTATCGACTTCAGTTCCAGAATCTCTACTATCCACCTCAGCCCAGTAGGGCCACAGCATAACTCTCCACTCTCTTCACAATCATCCACAAACACCAGCACCCACAATTTATGGTAAATACTATTATTTCTGTTACATTTGTAGTCTTAAGCAGTAAAAACAACATAATACATCACGATAATGAACTACAATTACATATTCTCTTTTATATTTGTAAGATCTGTTGGTCTAAAAAAAACTTGTTTGGCTTTTTGGGGACTCTCAGGACTGTAACCCTATTTTTCCCATAAGTTCTTTTAATTATCTAACACGATTTTACCTAACACGATGTTTTCAGGACCTTAACTACCGTGCTAAATGAGGGTCTACTGTAGTTGTAGCACGAGACTGTTACTTGTAATTGCACTAGAGAATAGTTGCAATAGAAATAAAGGTATAATACAGGTTTATAAAAAAGTATAATAAAAAATAAACAGGGGCAAAGAATGGTATACAGTAGATATTAAAATAAGTAAAATGGGATTTTTTGCACAGGTTATTAAAAAGTATAATTGGTAAGGATAGGGCAATGATGTTGCAGCTGTGCCACAACCAGCTCTCATTGCACTATATCATTCTCTTATCTACCCTTATCTCACCTATGGAATCTGTGCATGGGGCTCAACAACATTAAATCACCTTAGACCACTCATAACCCAGCAAAAGGCTGCAGTCAGGATGATGATAAATTCCCATTCTAGACAGCATACTCCACCTATATTCAAAACTTTAAAACTACTCACCGTAAAAAATATTCATACCTATTCATGTGCCTTCTACATACATAAAACTCTACATGCTAATATCAACCCTCCGCTCAAAATTCTCCTCAACAACTTTAATAGGTCCCACGAACATGACACAAGACACAGATCACTATTTGACATACCCAGAGTCCATACTAACCAATGTAAAAATTCTATGCACATAAAGGGCCCCAGAATATGGAATTCATTACCAGTAAATATTAAGTTAACCTTGTCGGAAAATCAATTCAAGACTCTTCTCAAAAATCACCTACTCACCCTATACTAAATACTCAATATTGTAACAAACTTTCAAACCCAATGTTATTTTACTTAAGATAATCTCAGTTTTATATTGTCATCCTCCTTAACACTTGTTGCAATTTCATATCATCATATTGTCATTTTAATTAATATAGTATCATCATTTTGTTAATTTGAAATAAAATATATAACTAGAAGAAACTCAATAAATTTCTCTAGTATTGTTATTTTACTAATATAGCATCAGCATATTGTAACTTGAAATAAAATATACAACTAGAATAAACTCAACCAATTTCTCTAGTATTGTTTTTTTTTAATAGTATGTATAATCATATTGTAATTTGAAATAATATATAACTGGAATAAACTCAATCACTTTCTCTAGTATTAAGTACTTAGTGAATAAGTCTTTAGAATAAGCTGCCGCTAATGCCATGGCATGTCAGTGGCTCTCCTTGCATTACAGTTTTATAATTGTAACTACCAATAACTATGTATACTTGTAACTTGCAACGAAATAAAAATATTATTATATTATATTATTATTATTATTATTACACAATGTACAGTGGTACCTCGACTTACGATATTTTTTCATTCCAGAATGCTGTTCAAGTGCCATTACCAAACGAATTTATCTCCTTAAGAAATGTTGTAAAATAGACTAGTCCTTTTAGACCCCCAAAATTACACTTACAAAAGCATTTAAAAAAATAAACTTACATAAAAGGGTGAGTTTGGGGACCATCGTAAGTCGAGGTACCACTGTATTTACAAATATTTTCAATAACAAATAACGTTTATTTCTATTGTTCAGTCATATAGTATATACAGATATATAGTCACTGGACATGTTTCTAGAAGTTCTGCAGCCTGTGGAAGTCTCTGAAACATGGTTCCATGCACAGTGGTGTTTTACATTCCACACACATAAAACGAGTGTCTCTGCGTTGTTGTGGGCGTTTTTTTGTATGTGCACAGACAAAACACCTCTTCTGAGCCTTTTTCTTGCAAGCAGTAGCAGGCAGTTTTGTTAGGAAGTGTTCACCAGGCCTCAGACGAGAGGATAGGTGTTGATAACTTGGTGTTGGGCGGGTTTCTATTGCAGGTGTTGCTCCTTGGTACTTGAATATTATTTGTCTGATGACAGACAAACAAAATTCGCCATATGGTGGTTTGTTTCTGGTCTTCAACTTATAAATATTATAAGCATTGAGCATGGAAATGTCCAGAATGTGAAAAAAGAGTTTTATGTACCACTTATAACAATTGCAAACATAATCAGCAAATCCAATCTGCATGTCACATTTGTCCACTGAATGCATATTGAGAGTGTAGTCAATCACAGTTGCAGGTTTTAGAATGGGTTATTGGTCTCTTTATTCATCCTTCCAGTGTCTGCCATTTCGTTAGGGTGAATTGATGACAACAGTGTGACATCTCGTTTGTCATGCCACCGAAATGCCATGATGTCATTGGCAGCAAACGCCTGCACCTGACCTCTACGAGTGCCTGCATTGAACCTAGGCATATGCTTACGATTTGCACGCACTGTACCGCACACATCTGTCAAGTTCACTGCAAAAAATCACTGAGGAGGGGCTTGTGTACCAGTTATCAGTATATAATATATGCCCTTACCAAGATATGGTTCCATCATTGTTCTAACCACATCACCAGAGATACTCAATAACTTCCTGGTATCTTGCAATGTATAACTTCAATGTATACAATAATATCAATACAAGACCACTGTAGCAATCACAAAGCACATACAACTTTATACCAAAGCGTTTCCTTTTACTTGGTACATATATACTGCTTGAATGACAGTCTACCTTTGAACAATAACAAGCTTCCTGAAGGGATAAAAATGCATATTAAATTTCTCTTTCAGATACAGAAACACATTCCTAATCTTATATAACCTGTCGTTTCTGTCAGGCTTGGTTTTGTCTGAGAAGTGGAGCATACGCAACAGTAGCACAAATCGATTCACTGATATTATATCACTGAAACCTGGTGTTGCAATCAGGCGGTCTGTTGACCAGTATGATTTGACACTGTGCTTATACACATGTGGCATAAGCATTATCATCGACTTTTCAAGACTGACTGATCACGCGACCCCAGGCTGTGGGACTGATTACCTCAAACTTCTTCTGATCCTCAGCTATTCTTCTCTGTATTGGACTGAGGAAGCCACTGGTTGTGAAACGTTTCCAAAATAAGCATACCCAAGTGTTGCATGCATATATATATATATATATATATATATATAACATCAAAAGAAAAGATATACAGTGGTACCCCGACTTACGATGGTCCCCAAACTCACCCTTTTATGTAAGTTTATTTTTTAAATGCTTTTGTAAGTGTAATTTTGGGGGTCTAAAAGGACTAGTCTATTTTACATCATTCCTTATGGGGATAAATTCATTTGGTAATGGCACTTGAACAGCATTCTTGAATGAAAAAATATCGTAAGTCGGGGTACCACTGTATCTCAGCCACAGTTGTTTCTTTCCAAGGTGTACTCATAGTATCTGTTGCTTTCCCTGAACAATAATTTTCATCAGGGTTCGTCAAAGAATAACTCAAAATATTCCAGTTCAGTGGCATTGTTCCCAAGTGGACAAGATGGGCGTATTCCACTGTGACTTTCATCAAACTGATGGGGATTGGGAATAAAATTGTCAGCTTCCTGCCAATCCCATGTGCGGTCTGCTGGTGGGTACTGGATATTGACAGGTGCTTCTGGGGGTTATGGGAGTGGAGGTTGTGGTTGTGGGGGTGAGGGTTGCCTTTGTTGTAGGTCTGGTGAGTCAAGCATCGTGCCAGCATGGTCCACTGCTGGTGCCTCGCACCTGGCATCCACCACCACCACCACCAGATGTATCACATTTCTTATCCCAATTGCAGCACTATCATCTTCATTTTCACTATCTGTTCCTGTTGTCGCCCACGGGATGTACTCCAAAATGTACTCCTTCCTTGGAACAGCATATGGCATGCTACCAGGCGCATATACCGTCGTATATACTGACGCTTCACTGGGGAATATTCCACTCCACTCTCGCTACTGGAACTGTTTTGAAGAGCTTGGAGTTCATATTCACTATCATCACCATTGCTCACATCAGAGTCCTGAACATTAGTAAATAAGAGTTTCCTCTTTTGTTCTGGTACAACAGCACGTGAACAAGATGCCACAGCACCGGAGGTTGAAGGCTGAGGGTTGTCTGGGGTTTCCTCAATATTACCGCATTATGGTCACTAGTTTCGGTCACAACCTCCTCAAAACCTTGAAAGTCATCATCACTGACACTCCCATCACTGTTAGAACTGTCACTGGGAACAAAAGTGTTCCATTCGCCGAGGAGTGAGGAGTTTCTTACGTGAGGCATGGTGGACAAGGTGTACTAACATGGCGTTCCCACAATGCACCACTGGCTCCCCGATTTTTTCCTACTGCGCACACTGACCACGCAGACCCATTCTCTCACCTCTAGGCCTAACAGCCTTTTTCCGCAATTTGAAGGCGCTGAATTTATGCGACTAGTACGTGGAAAACCCCAGCGCGTAAGCCGTACTAGTACAGCGAAACCCTGAAAGGGTTAATGAGGAGCTCATAAAAGGTATTCCTGGATGAATACCAATAAACTCTTAATATTGATAAGACCTTCTACATGATGTTTGGGAGCAGCTACTTATTTTTTTTCTTTTTCAAAAGTCGGCCGTCTCCCACCGAGGCAGGGTGACCCAAAAGAAGAAAATCCCCAAAAGAAAATACTTTCATCATCATTCAACACTTTCACCACCTCATACATAATCACTGTCTTTGCAGAGGAGCTCAGATACGACAGCTGAGAAAATATTATAATTTAGGTTGAATTTCTAAAGTCCCTCCCAGCTGTCACTATCTCAGACCCCTCCTTTAAAGTGCAGGCATTGTAATTCCATTTCCAGGACTCAAGTCCAACTAAATCAATTAACTGGAACAACTCAATTCAATAATAAATGATTCACTCATTATAAGACAGGTGAAAATTCCTAGGTCTGTACCCTGAAAGCAATTTAAAATTCAACACTCACATCCAGCACATAACCCAGAAGGTCTCCATAACAGTAGGCAACCTCTCTAAGATACATTACTATGGACCTCAAGCAGCATTACTTTGTACTACTCTCTAACAGTCTTACTTCACATGGGTATTTGTGCCTGGGGTCCACTAAGCATAACTACAGCCAATAGTAAATCAACAAAAGCTGCTGTATGAATGACCACTCAATCAAGAGTCAGACAACACATTCCTCCACTCTTTAAAAATCTTAAAACTTAAGTCAACATACTCAACATTCACTCATACTATTGAGCATACAATATATACAAAACAATCAATACAGATATAAATCCAGCTTTGAAATTCTTTCTAGACAGCTGTAACACAACTCAATAGGTATAATACAAGAAACAAATACCTCTGATATTTCTCTTCCCTCAGTTTGACTCAACCTGAGTAAAAATTCAATGCAAATAAAAGGCCATAAAATTTGGAACACTAAGTGAAGCTTGCAAGGGCTCCTATCTGCCAACCATATCAAAGTTACTGTTAAAAAGCCCTCTATCAACAATATACTATGTCAAACATATCTTTAAAACCTGCTTATTGAGTTTTCTTCTATTACTCATCCTCCTGTATATCTTATCTCCATTATCCTTCTACACCTATTAATATGTAGTAGGTTGGTAGTCAGCAACTGCCCAGGAAGGTACTACCGTCCTGCCAAGTGAGTGTAAAACAGAAGCCTGTAATTGTTTTACATGATGGTAGGATTGCTGGTGTCTTTTTTTTTTATTTTTTTATTAACACATCGGCCGATTCCCACCAAGGCAGGGTGGCCCGAAAAAGAAAAACTTTCATCATCATTCACTCCATCACTGTCTTGCCAGAAGGGTGCTTTACACTACAGTTATAAAACTGCAACATTAACACCCCTCCTTCAGAGTGCCGGCACTGTACTTCCCATCTCCAGAACTCAAGTCCGGCCTGCCGGTTTCCTGAATCCCTTCATAAATGTTACTTTGCTCACACTCCAACAGCACGTCAAGTATTAAAAACCATATGCCTCCATTCACTCCTATCAAATACGCTCACACATGCTTGCTGGAAGTCCAAGCCCTCGCACACAAAACTTCCTTTCCCCCTCCCTCCAACCTTTCCTAGGCCGACCCTACCCCGCCTTCCCTCCACTACAGATTTATACACTCTCAAGTCACTCTGTCTCGTTCCATTCTCTCTACATGTCCAAACCACCTCAACAACCCCTCCTCAGCTCTCTGGACAATCGTTTAGGTAATCCCGCACCTCCTCCTAATTTCCAAACTCCGAATTCTCTGCATTATATTCACACCACACATTGACCTCAGACATGACATCTCCACTGCCTCCAGCCTTCTCCTCGTTGCAACATTCATCACCCATTTTCCCACAACCCATATAAAAAGCGTTGGTATAACTATCTCTCATACATTCCCCTTTTCTTCCATGGACAAGGTTCTTTGTCTCCACAGACCCCAGTGCTCCCTCACCCCTTTTCCCCCTCATCAATTTATGATTCACCTCATCCTTCATAACCCACCCCCAAAACATGTCCACCCCCCAAATATCTGAATACATTCACCTCCCATACTCTCTCCCCCCCAATCTGATATCCAATCTTTGTCACCTATTCTTTTGTTATCCCCATCCCTTACTCTTTCCTATATTCACTTTCAATTTTCTTTTTACACCCTCAAATTCATCCACCAAACCCCTTTTGACTTCTCTTAGAATCCCCCAAAAAGCACAGTGTCATCAGCAAAACAAGGGACAACTCCCACTTTGTATTTGTTCTTTATCTTTTGAAAACACCTTTCCCAAGACCCTTGCATTCCTTCTTTCCCCATCTATAAATATATTGAACAAAAGGTGACATCACACATCCTTGTCTAAAACTTTTACTGGGAAATAGCCCCCTTTTCCCCCTCCCCTCCTGAGCCTCACTATCCCTTAAAAACTCTTCACTGCTTCTGTAACCTTTCCTTTTACAGAACATCTGACATTGCCCCCTATCTACCCTATCATACGCCTTTCCTCCATAAATGCCACAAAAACATCTTTACCCTTATCCAAATACTTTTTCACCTATATGTTTCATTAAACACTTGGTCTACACCCCCTACCTTTCCAAAAACCCCCTTGTTCATCTGCTATCCTGCTTTCTTTTTACTTTAATTCTTTCAATAATAACTCTACCATACACTTTCCGGGTACACTCAACAGACTTATTCCCTAAAATTTTTTTGCACTCTCTTTTGCCCCCTTTTGCCTTTATACAAAGGAACAATAACTCTCTAATCCTGGGTATTCCTCTTCCATACATTTTAAATTGCCCAACCTCCAAAATTATATCCCACCTCTTTTAACATTTCTATCTTTATCCCATCAATCCCACTGCCTTCCCCCCTTTCATTCTACCCACTGCTTCACGAACTTCCCCTACACCCACAACTGGCTCTTCCACACTCCTACAAGATGTTATTCCTCCTTCCCCACCCCGAAATCACAGCTTCCCTGTCTTCATCAAATTTAACAACTCCTCAAAATATTCTCTCCATCTTCTCATACCTCTAACTCTCCATTTAATAACTCTCCTCCTTTTTTAACTGTCAAATCCTTTTTGTTCTCTAGGCTTCCTCAACATTAATCTCATTCCAAAAACTTTTTCTTATTTTCAACAAAATTTGCTGATAACATCTCACCCTCTCATCTGCTCTCTTTTACTTTTCTTCACCACTCTTTTAACCTCTTTTTTTCTCTCCATATACTCTTCCCTCCTTGAATCACTTCTACTTTGTAAAAACCTCTCATTCCAATTTTTTTCCCCCTTATTTTACTCTCTTTACATCATCATTCCACCAATGCTCCTCTTCCCCTCCACCCACTCGCCTGTAACCCCTTTTTGCTGAACACTCTAAACTACTTTTTAAATCTACCCCATACATTTCACCCATTTCCTACACTCTCACTAGCCCTTTCCCATCCTCCAATGTTGTTTATATCTTACCCTAACTGCCTCCTTTTTGGTTTAAAACCTTCACCTCTTTTTTTACTTACTGATTCTATTTTCCTTGTATCCCATCCCTTTTACTCCCATGTAGCTATAACTAAAAAGTGATCTGATATATCTGTAGCCCTCTATAAACATGTCATCCTGAAGTCTCCAACAGTCTTTTTCTACCAATACATAGTCAACAAACTACTGTCATTCGCCCACATCCTTTTCTTGTATACTTATTTATCCCCTTTTTCTTAAAATATGTTTTTTACCTATAACTAAACCCCTTTCTATAAAGTTCAATCAAAGGGCTCCCATTATCATTTAACCTGGACCCCAAACTTCCTACTACACCCTCTCTGCATGTTTCTCCCACTTTGGGATTTGGGGCCCCTACCACAATTACTCTCATTTGGTTCAAAAGTTCCCTTGCTTAACATCTCCCAAAACTCTCTCCTCCTCACCCCTCCCTTCTCCAGGTGCTCCCCTTATTATGACCCACTTTTCGCATCCGAACCTTATTTTAAAACCCATAATCCTTGGTTTCACATTTATATTCCCTCTTTCCTTCCTAACTGATCCTTCAACATTATTCTCCTTCCCCCTTTTTCTAAACCCCTCAGATACTCCCGACTTTAAACCCATTTATTTTCCCCCCCCAAACTCGCCACCCCCTTAAAATTTGTTTTTAAAAGGGGACATCAATTTTTTTATTAAACCCGGGAATCTCCCCTTTTTTTCATCCCCTTTTTCCACGCCATTCAGACAACCCAATTTTAAAATTTTTTCCGTTTTTTTTAGATTTGTAAGGGAAGGGTTAATTTTCCCGGGGTCTTAGTCCCTTTAAAACCCAAAAGGGAAAAAAAAGGAAAAATTTTTCCCCTTCCCCTGGACAAAGAAAATAAAAAACAAGGCTATTAAGAAAAGAAAAAAACCTAGATGTTGTATTTATATGATGTTATGGTTGTGTGACCAAAGGGGAAAAAAGTAGATATACCTGTTTTCCAGCGTGTTTTTTTAGACAGAAAAAGACACCAGGAAACCCCCTCATTAAAAAAGTTTTGGGGTTTTTGTTTTTAAGTCACCTGGCAGGACGGTGATCCCCTGGGTGGTTGCTGTCTACCAAACCCACTACCATAAACATGCAAGATTTCAGGTCATCTTAATTTCTTTACTTAAATTAGGGCCCCACACTTCATTACAAGGGATATAACGATATATATATAAAAAACCCTTCTGGTTTTCTTCTATTTTCTTTAAATTCTTGTTCTTGTTTACTTTTCTTATCTCCGGGAAAATGGGCAGAAATTTTTCCTCCCCGTAAACCCTGCGTGTTGGTTAAAAAACTACTAAAATGCCGGGGGAAACAAAGGGGGAAAAAAAACCCCTTTTTATCTTCCCGGAGAAAAGGTGCGTTGAAAGAAGACCTTAAATTTAAAATTTTTTTATTTACAATCCCTTCATTCTGATATACCTAATATAACAATCTGGTTTTCAAATGGGGATCACTCTCTTCATTTCTTTCTTATAATATCCCTTTTCTTTTTTAACAAAAAATTTTTTAAAAATTTTTTACGTATTTAAATTTCTTTTCTCTTCTTCTGCCATACCCGGAGTTATTACTTAGGATAATCACAGTACAGGTTGGCCATCACTAATCTGGCAATCAGTAATTGGGGTTTCCCTCAGTAATCCCCTAGCATAATTTCAAATTTCTGGGATCACCCACCAACCTTTCCGCTACTGTTTGGTGGGCTTTCTTGCTCATAAGTTATTCCAATTTATTTTTATCCATATATTGTTTTTCCCGCTCACTTTTAAAACCCCAGCCATGGTTCCAATGAATAAAAAAAAGCTTCTCGTTAGGTAAAACACATAAACCCCACATTGTCCATAAAAGATAAGGTTTTGAAGCCACTGTTGATCGCCAGACTCAGCTCCTCCCGATAAGCAAAAATGTAAATTTTGGCCCAAATTTGGGGAATATTTCTTTTTGGTAAATGTGCACTATAAAAAAACTGCGACCGAGATTTTGGGTGTAAAACAGTGACCTTCTGT
>WNWK01051450.1:0-12485 GCA_009830355.1 Cherax destructor
TAAATCCAGAATTTGTTATATTTTTCATAGGTTATTTTGCTGTTGAAAACAGATGTTGTCTCCTAAAAACTGTCTCGTTTTTTACAAGTCCTGACAAGACTCTCGAAAAGTCCTCTAAGAACTGGTCATGGGTGGGGGGGGAAACAGTTCCTACTAAGATGGGTTTGGCTTGGGTAGAAACACTTCAAACCATAGAATCTCAAGTTTATTGTCATTTAACCCCTTAAACCCACAGAGATTACTTTCACCGCACTCTCCGAATATTTTGAAAAAAAAATTTTTTTTTTTAAAAAATGAAGACGCATTTTTATAAAAGAAAAAAAAAAATTTGGGGCCAGTACTTCCCGAGATATAACCCCTAAAGTTGGTGCGGGATGCTCACCGGGGAACAAAAGTCCCCGCTTGCAGAAGAATCCCGATATATTTTTTTTTTCTATTTTTTTTTTTTATTTTATCCCTTTTTATGTTTGAATTACAATTTATAATTTTCTTGTGATTTCATAGCCAATCTTTGTTCTAACACAATATTAGGTACTGAAATATACTCAAAAAGTCAAAAGACACCAAAGGGTAAAATTTATTTGGCTTTATATTGTCTATAAATATATAAAATATTTATAGGCCCCACAATTTTTTAGACATCCGGGAGATAAGAAACTCCTTGAAGAATGGTGTTAGACAATTGTCAGATAACTACTAAAAGACAGTGACATTGATGTAATGGGGCCGGGAACCCTTGCTTTGTTTTCACTGTCTGTATCTGTCTATCTATCTATCTGTCTATCTTCTATCTGTCTATTTTTATCTATCTTTGTCTATCTATCTATCTGTCTACTATCTGTCTGTTATCTGTCTATCTATCTGTTTGTCTATCTATCTGTCTATCTGTTTACAAATTTTATCTTCTTCTATCTGTCTATCTATTTTCATCTATCTGTCTAGCTGGTTTTATCGTCTTTGTTTCCTGCCTAGGGGCCTATATAATATGAAACCCCTTTGACTAAGGGTTTATGACAAGTGTCAGATAACACTGACACCCCCGCATTGATGAATGAAGGGCGAAACCCCCGTTTGTTTTCACTGATCTGTCTATTATCTGTCCATCTGTCTATCTGTCTGTGTCTCTGTCTAGCTGCTTATCTGTCTTTCTGTCTGCCTGTGTGTGCCTGGAGTATATGAAACCCCTTTAAGTTTTGGGATGACAAGTGTCAGATAACACGACAGCCCAATGACATTGATGAATGGGAGCAGGAACCCTCCCCTTTTTCCCACTGTCTATCTGTTTTTTAGCTTGCTTATCTGTTTTTCCCTCTCCGTGTGGATCTTCCGTCTGCCTGTGTGTATCTTCCGTCTGCCTGTGTGTGTGTTTTTTTCCGTCTGTTGTCTCAGCTGAGGCGGTCGTAACCCAACAGGATTATACCGATGCAGAAGTACAAGGGACAATGCGTATTACTTGCCAGTCATGTGTATTATGTCTTATATATAAAAAATTGGGACTTTTTTGGGTTTTTAGGTTTTCCCAAATAATTTACACTATTTTAATAACTGTACTTATGTGTACATGTGGGGGATATTTAAAATAATATAGATAGACAGATATAACAGTACAGAGATATAGGACAGATAGTATAGACAGATATAGACAGAGATATGAAATATAGACAGAGATATAGACGAATGGGGATATAACAGATATGACAGAGATATAGACGAATAGAAAAGAGAAGCCAGGACAGCCAAAACCCGCCCGCGAATATATAAGAACAAAAAAAAGGAACACTGCTGAAGGGCCACTGGCCCATGCAAGGCAAGTCCATGTCACCCCCCCGCTTAGACAATGACCCACCTAGTCAGGTCACATCCTCTGAAGGAAGGAGCACAGCATGACCCCGCTGCGGTCCCCCCACCCACCCCCAGCCATCTGTATTTATCGAACCCATTTTTTTTTCCCCATAAAATGTTAATGCGAATGACATCAGTGAATCCCTGGTGTTTGCCAAATTTTGCTCCAGCTGGCACTCAATTGAACTAGTGCTCCCACAAGGTACTAATGGTCCCAGATTTTTTTAATATGGGACCCGGGGGGCAGACCCATTTTTTCGCTAGGCATCAGGGCCCAAATTTCACTAAATTTGAAGGTGAAAATAAAACCTTTACTTTCGTTCGGGGAAATACGCGTACAAACGTATATCTCGTTTTACAGTTAAGGGGAAATCAGGGCTTGGGAAAAGGGTCGTTTCCCTTTTGTAGGCACATACCCCCCCATTTTCATTCCTATCAAGCGTTTTATATTTAAAACCCTTTTATTTTTTACTGCGCCCGTCACCGTATCATCCCAAAAGGGGTTCCGAGATGGGTATAACTGCCCCTTTGTTTGTTAGCTAGAACCTAATCGCCAATTTTGGAAGAAGTGATCTTCGTTGACATGAATAAAGTGAAGGCCTGTTTTCCCAAGACAATCATAATCATCAATAAATGGCAAGGGGTCATTAGCATTAAAATAGGAAATGAATGTCATCATTGCTAAAGGGAACTGTGCCAAAGTGCATTTGTTACAAACAAAATGAAATCTGGCACCATTACTGTGGGGAATTGTGAGAGATAAGTCTATCTGGGACACCGCCACTCATAATAAACCAAACAAACTCCCAGGGAGATGACAGACTCGTATACTTCTACTGCAGTCATTCCCTAAGGTATGTGGAGAACTTTAATTCGCTTCCTGGCCACACTGAGGGGGCACCTTCATCATCCTCGTTATCCCACTGCACTCTGGACCAGTATAAATAAATCTGAGGAAGATCATGTATTATAATTATATTAACGTTAAATTTAAGTGTGACTGTATGGGTTGTTAAACAACTGATCACACGGAGAAGAGGTAGAGAACACATAGTTAAATGAACCTGACCAACACTCGCCACCTAATTAACAGCATCATAGCGGTGTATCGTAGATCGTTGACCTAGCTAAAGTACATCTAACAGCGTAACAATACACAACAATAAAGACGACAGTATGGTACTTAGCTTTAGATGAGGGAGTCGCTCGCTGGTTGACGTCCTCCTCTGCGATCTGGATTCGATCGCGATGGTACAGCTGTCTCTGTTTAGTCAAGGAAGGTTAATTTCGTGCACTCTTATAGCCACGAGAACGAGCGCGTTAGTTAACATGTGGTTGGTCAGTAGCAAATCAGATCCTCGCACTAATCCGACTGCTTGTACTGTTTATACGTATAACTTTACATATTACGTGTATCTTGGCTTGATGCCCTACTAGTTTATACACATTCACAGTCTCGATACTTGAATTTCGAGTAGATAATCTTATGATATGTTAGTTCATTTCAATCTCCCTTCATCCAATATGGCGGTCGGGGTATGGCGTACCCAAGCCAGACTCGATGCAATCAACCCCTGATTATTTACAATCCCGGTTTCACTCATATTCCATTTCCCACAGTTCATCGAATATATTACAGTCTCTTCTAAGATGAACTCCCCAACATCAGGGTACGACTTATCCTGCCGTATGGTCACTTCACTCAGTTCAAATAGGCCTATGGTCAGCGTCACCGCCGTCTGGCACCTCTTATTTCACAATTATTGTCCTATTGCTGGACCTCCTGGACCGATTGTCCCACTTTATATTCACCGCGCCACTGGATATTCTTCCACATTACGAAAGGAGGTAATTAAATCCGATTAGGTGGCCGGAATCTCCAAATTTGACTCGCCATCATCACCTGAAATCGGGTCGCTAGGCTCGCTCTTCAGTCTCTGCCTATTCCCCTCTATCCCCCTCCCTGCCCAGCTGACTGCCCACTTCACGAGGCATCTCGCGCATGCGTGTGAATTCGTTGGTTCCTTTCAGTTAATGTTAAGCCAACAGCAACACATGAATGATATCTATTCATATTGGAAAGTTTATCAATTACAACTTTCGGAAAATACCAATATTTTCCACAATTACCATAATTGAACACACATCCATTATGCACCCAACCTTTACACAATTTACAACCGGTAAGTTTACTGTTCTTCTTTCGTACCTTAGTACAGTGTATACAAATGTCTGGTGGTGTCTGAGATAATGTTTCTATTGTCTGTGCATTACCTATAGCGTTAAGGTTATCATTACTAGCAACTAAACCGTCATTATCACCATGGCTTATCTGTCTGTTTTGCAACTGTACCATAGATTGAGGTCCTGGATTAGTATGAATATCGCCACTTAATAGCGCCACTATAAAAGCTGTGCGCCACTGTTTTGTTTTGGAGATATGGGGTTGCCAAACCTTGCGGCGATAGTGGCACTTACGTTTCTGGTATGATGGCCACTGTTGGGCTTTCACTTTCCAGGGAGCTATCACCTCATTCACCTTTTCCAGACCCCATGACTGATTTCCTTCTTCCGAGAAATGCACAATAATGATAAATATCATTATTGCAGCCTGAACCCCTCTGATGCCACCCATAGTTACTCCTCACTCTATCACTTCACAACAAAAATTTGTTTTCTTTTCTTTACTTTTTATTAAAAAGAAACCACTGATCCTATCAGACACTTAGCAATGCCTAGTATCTACTCTAGAAATCACCACTGGTTACTAGCAAATTTTCTGTTATCACATACCCGAATTACCCCTCACTTGTCCCCTTACTTAGTAAACTCCCATCACTCCTCACTTCATAGTCCGGCTTCCCCTATCACACTTCTAACTCATTTCCATCCTGGCAGTGTAAAAATAAGTTTTTCAAAGGCGATGTCCGTACACAGCCCCATCAGTCCCATTTAGCGGGGCTCGTCGTTGTTGCTATTCCTCGTAGAGTTGATGTGTCAGCCATTTTTAAAAGCAGTGAGGGAAAAAAACGGCTAATGCCCCTGACAGATTCCTTGGAGTTTTGTCGTTAGATTTGGCGTTTTCTCCTATGTACACTGGTCATTAATATGGAAGTCAACCATTAAAAATATCCTTGGTTGGTTAACTATTCACTTCTTTCCCACATTTAGCACTGAGAGAGAACCGCTGGTATAACCTGAGTTCCTGGAGTTTGTTTTGTAGATTTATCGGTTTCTCCTGTGTTTCCCTCCCATTACCACTGCTGCAGTTGATATGATGGTCAGGTACTGTCAGTATAATTAGAATGTCGCTTCGTAGTTGTACATCTGGCAGTAGCTGGTGATTGAATGTCAGTCAGCCATGTTTAAATGATCACTTGCACCCCTCACCTGGCACTGAGGGAAAAAAAAAATCGACACTACACTACATTACAGGCCTGTCAGTTTCCTTGTATTTTGTTGATTAGGTTTTTCCTTATGTTGACTTCACATTAACACTGTGCAGTTGATATGGGAGTCAGTCACTTCAGTGTTGTGGAAAACGTTGCTTGTCAGGATTGTACGTCTGGTAGTGGGTCTGGTATTTGAATGCCGGTCTCCTCTTTTGGTCATATTTGGTCCATTTCGCTGTAGTCACTGTCAGTTTTCTTGTCACTGTAAGTTCCTTGTATGTTGTTGCAACAGTTCCTACAAATAGACCATTGCTGGAGTCTCAACGGCCCGGGGAATGGCAAAATATAGGAACAGCCTTGTTGTTGCTACCTGGTGCCTGGTGCACTCCATTCATCGACAAGGATGCAGCCACCCCACTGTAAGTATAAATTTATCCTCGTACTAGCTGGCCAGTAGGTATGTTGATATATTGTGTGTCTGCTGTGGGAATAAGGAAGATCTCCAGTGAACACCCAAGACGCAGATAAGGGGTTGTTGTTTGATATCTTTATTATGCACCCCATACCCATCCTGTGGGCGGTAGTCAAAAGATTACAGAGGTACATAATGGGTCCAGGGACTGGACCCCAAAGTTATGATAGTTGAGCAAGTTACAAAGGTAATGAACTAACAAGCTACAAAGATAATGAACTCACAAGTTACAAAGGTAATGAAACATGTAAGTAAATTTACTTACTTACGTTTATACATGGTTACAATCATGAACAAATTATAACGCAATGAACACTTCACTAGTCTACACCCAGTCACAACTGTAATGAGTTCTTGGTGCAAATTTTATTGTTGGGTCACACATACACACCTACATATACACATACACACATACACACACACATACACATACACACACATATATACATACACACACACGCACACACAACAGGCCCAGCCTTCAATCGACATGTGCACAGGACAAAAAGGCAATCAACACGCACACACACACACACACACGCACGCACACACACACACACACACACGCACGCACACACACACACACACACACACGCACGCACATACATAGCTTTAAGCAGAGGTATGATAAAGCTCATGGCGCAGGGAGAGTGACCCAGTAGCGGCCAGTGAAGAGGCGGGGCCAGGAGCTTTGACTCAACCCCTGCAACCACAACTAGGTGAGTACAACTAGGTGAGTACACACGTGGCAATGCTTTATTTACAGGGAGCAAAGTCAGGGTATTTTTCCAGAATGGTCTGTAATATACCACTGTGGATAAAATACTTTGACATATCTTGAACATTTCTGAGTGAGTTGTCTCTGAATTCATTAATTTTGTCGCACTCCAGTACTGTGGAAAATATTGGTATTTTCCGAAAGTTGTAATTGATAAACTTTCCAATATGAGTAGATATCATTAATGTGTTGCTGTTGGCTTAACATTAACTGAAAAGAACCAACGAATTAACACGCATGCGCGAGATGCCTCGTGAAGTGGGCAGGGAGCTGGGTAGAGGGGAATGGGCAGAGAGAGTGAACAGCGAGCCTAGCGACCCGAGATCAGGTGGTGAAATGGCCTGTCGAATTTGGAGACTCCGCCCACCAAATCGGATTTAATTACCTCCTTTCGTAATGTGGAGGAATATCCAGTGACGCGGGGAATATCAAGTGGGACAATCGGTCCAGGAGGTCCAGTAATCGGACAATAATTGTGAAATAAGGTACCGCCGGAGTGACGCGGCCATAGGCCTATTTGAACTGAGTGAAATGACCATACGGCAGGATAAAGTCGTAACCCTGATGCTGGGGAGTTCATCTTAGAAGAGACTGAAATATATTCGATGAACTTTGGGAAATGGTGAATATAGTGAAACCGAGTTGTAAATAATCAGGGGTTGATTGTACCGGGCGAGGCTAGCTTGGGTACGCCATACCCCGACCGCCATGTTGGATGCGGTTGAAATGAACTAACATATCGCCAGTTATCTACTCGAAATTCAAGTATCGAGACTGTGAATGTGTATAAACTAGTGGGGCATTAAGCCGGGATATATGTAATATGTAAAGTTATACGTATAAACAGCACAAAAGGTCGGATTAGTGAGAGGATCTAATTCGCTACCCCGACCAACCACATGTTAACTAACGCTCGGTCTCGTGGGCGTATAAGAGTGCACGGAAATTAACCTTCCTTGACTCGACGAGACAGCTACTACCATCGCGATCGAATCAGATCGCAGGAGGACGTCAACAACGGAACGACTCCCTCATCTAAAGCTAAGTACTCTGCTTGCAACTTTGTTATTGGCCAATGATATTGTTACGCACAGTAGATGTACTTTAGCTAGGTCAACGATCTACGATACACCGCTATGATGCTATTAATTAGGTGAGTGTTGGTCATGTTAATTTACTGTGTGTTCTCTATCTCTTCTCCTGATTGATCAGTTGTTTAATAACCAATACAGTCCACTTAAATTTAACATAACATAACTATAATAAATGATCTTCTCAGATTTATTTATACTGGTCCAGAGTGCAGTGGGCTAACGAGAATATTGAAGGTACCCCCTCGGTGCGGCCAGGAGCGGGTAAAGTTCTCACATACCTTAAAGGGAATGACTGCGGTAAAATTTATACGAGTTGGTCATCTCCCTGGGAGTTTGTTTATTGCTAGTGGCGGTGTCCCAGATAGACTTATCTCACACAATTCCCCACAAGTACATAATGACGCAGGGTGTGACAATAATCCAACTGACAAAGTTTACATTTTGTTTGGTCTACATCAGGTGGTGGTGATTTAACCTGCCAAAGATACTTGTAACCCAGCCGGAGGCGGGCGGTGGTGACATCCAAGAGTCTGCTTATTTTGTTGGATGCACCATAGACATGTGGCTCCTCCTGCATGATAGAATGATGATAGATGGACTGACTGGTGTCAGTCTCCCTGAGTCTTAAGTCAATAAAATTCAGTTGAAGTTCTTTTCGTATTATTGTTCTCAAACTGCTAACTAACAGGCCAAGATTGTAATATACCCCCTCTTTGAAAGCATAAAACTTAGCCAATTTATCAGTTCTATCATGCATCTGAAGACCAATGTGAGATGGAATCCACATAAGGGGTGAGTGAACATTAATCATTGTACTCTCTCCTTCTCCTCAATCAGTCCCATATCATATATCTAAACTATACAGTCCACTAAAATTTAATCATTCATACTTATTATTGTAATCTCTTCAAATTTATTTACACTGGTCCAGAGCGTATTGGGGCGAGTGTGAGGATATCGAAGGATCCCCTCGGGTGCGACAAGGAGTGGGAGAAATTTCTCACACACCTTGCGGGAGTGACTGCGGTAAAATTATACTAGTCGGTCATCTTCCCGGGAGATTGTTTGTTGCAAGTGGCGGTGGCCCAGATAGACAATCTCTCAAAATTCCCCACAAGTACTCTCTAGTATTATCTAGCATACTCTAGTACTTTCTAGTATTATCTAGCATACTCTAGTATTATCTAGCATACTCTAGCACTCTCTAGTATTATCTAGCAAACTAGTACTCTCTAGTATTTTCTAGCATATTCTAGTACTCTAGTATTATCTAGTACTCTCTAGTATTATCTAGTATTATCAAATACTCTCTAGTATTATCTACCATACTCTAGTACTCTCTAGTATTATCTAGCATACACTAGTACTCTAATTTTATCTAGCATACTCTAGTACGCTCTAGTATTATCTGGCATACTATAGTACTCGGTCAATCACCATGCCCAGCCCTTCTAGGGCAGGGTAGGTGCCAAGGCTGGTCAAAGAGACATTCGGGGATGTGCTGATAATCCTTTATTAAGATACAACATAACGAATGCTCCTAGCTGCAAAGAAACAAAGTACACAAATTAGGATGCACGCCTGACTAGATAAGCGCACATTGTACCTCCTAGTCCTAATATATCATTAATGTACACTGTACGGACGTAACTCTATAGTGGGTGTGCAGTGCCTTTTGCTACATAACAGGTAATTACTGACTTACATATTAGGAAGGTAATACGTGTTCGACGGCCCCGCACTCTGTTTACGACTCGAGTTTCACAGCCTCACCTACAGGCGGCGCAAGGGTGCCGCCGGCCCGCCAACTTTGACTCACTCTATGTCACGTCACCTACATCCCACAAAGGCTGGAGCTTGCTACCATCTGCAGCTCGTAAGGGGAGGGGTAACCAATTCCTAATTTTTTTTTTTTATAGTCCGATTTCGTTCAGTTTTTTTGCACGTGAAGACGTGTTTATGAAACTTATTGTCTGTGAGTTTCAATAAGATTGCCCTAAAAACAAAAGAGAAAAAAAATATTTATTGAAAATTCCATGAAGATTCCATTTAAAAGGTCGATCACCATGCCCAGCCCTTTTAGGGCAGGGTAGGTGCCAAGGCTGGAGCTTGCTACCATCTGCGGCTCGCAAGCCTGCCCTTCCCTTCAGCCTCCTTGGGGCGGGAAAGGTGGCAGACCAGAGGGGCCTAGCAACTATCTACCTACGTGCTTGTGGGCGAATATGGCTAGGCCTGGGACCAGTTGGTCCTACCGCTGAGGGGTACCCCCTCCCATGGGAGACTTCGGTCTCTGCTACTCCCACGCCAGGGAGCCGGAGCCGGGTCGCCATCTGGTAAAGACCCGGGCCGGGTGATTTCCCGGTGAATCAACACCTCCTCCTCCTCCATTTAAAAATCAGTCCAGCCTAAATGGCACAACGAAAGGTGGATTTGAGACTTGGTACATATAAAACAATGCTAATGCTATTTTCGTACTGAGAGAATTCGTGTAATTATCTCTAGTTATTCTACAAAAAAATAAAGTTCCTCAGTTTTTTGTTATATGCAAAATATTTTGCCCTTTACTCTAACACAAATCCAAAAATATTTGGAATATTGCAAATTTCTCTCCATGGTAATTTAAAACTATCATTGTTTTATGGTTCCTGTCAATATTATTGCATTTACTTCAATAATAAATGGTGGACCACATCAAATAGGTCAATAACTTGCTTCCGAGATAACGCGTGAATTGCCTCCGGGCTCGGAAAATGGTTTTTTTTTTTTTTCGCGAAAATCGGTGTAGTTTTAGTGTCTAGTGGTGTTCTAGAGTTGTTATCCCCTCCAAAACACCGTTTTCTCTCACTCAATGTCCGTCTACGTCATAGAAGACAACATGATGAAGGGGAAATAATTTTATATCGAAAAACCTGGAAGTACAGTCGCCTTGTTACGGCCTATTTTATTAGTTCTAGTGTATATATCATGTTTATATGTGTTTTTTAGTGTTTATTTAGTCATTTTAGATGATATTAGCGTAATAAGAAAAATTATTCCTGGCACCCGGGAGTAGCCAGAGCGGGAATATTTCCGAGCGTTCCTGATTGCCTGGAACTACTGGGAAAGCTCCACCCACACACATATAGTGCCATGTAGTCAATTATAACATTACAAACAAACAAACAAACAAATTTTATTTCATTGCAGATTACATGGGTATCGGAAGTTACAATGTAAATTGAGTGCAAGGAGAGCCACTGACATGCCATGGCATTAGGGGCAGCTTATTCTAGTCCTTAAAAACTATGTACTTAATATTAGAGAAATTTATTGAGTTTATTCTAGTTAAAAATTATTTTCAAAATTACAATATGATGAAATTTTACTGTTTAAATTATTATATAATGATATTAGATCTTAGATTGTTACAGGTGTTAAGATTCTTGAATGATAATATGGAATTGAGATTATCTTAAGGAAAATAACATTGAGCATTTTTGACATTAACTTATAATATGAGTAGGGGGTAACATAATAGTAACATATTATTAAAAATTGAGATTATCGTATAGGAAAGTAACAATGAGCATTTTTCAAAGTAGTTTATAGTATGATCATTTAGGTTTGGGTGAGTAGGTGGTTTTTGAGTTGAGTCTTAAATTGATTTTCAGACAAGATTATCTTAATATTTACTGGTAATGAATTCCAGATTCTGGGGCCCTTTATGTGCATAAAATTTTTACATAGATTGATATGAACATGGGGTATATCAAAAAGTGATCTGTGTCTTGTGTTGTGGTCATGGGTCCTATTAAAGTTGGTGAGGAGAGTTTTGAGCAGAGGGTTTATATTAGAGTGTAAAGTTTTATATGTGTAGTAGGCACAAGAGTAAGTATGAATGTTCTTTACGGTGAGTAGTTTTAGACTTTTGAATATTGGTGGAGTATGCTGTCTAGAGTGGGAATTTGTTATCATTCTGACTGCGGCCTTTTGTTGTGTTATGAGTGGTCTAAGGTGATTTAACGTTGTTGATCCCCATGCACAGATTCCATAGGTGAGATACAGGTAGATAAGGAATGAATAGTGCAAGGAAAACTGATTGAGGTACATAATAGCGATCTTTGATAATATGCCTACTGCTTTGAGATTTTCTTGAAATTTGTTGTATATGTGTTTGGAATTTAAGGCTACTGTCAAAGGGGGATTCCCAGGAATTTTCCCCCCGGGGTCTTGTGATGGGTGTACCATTGAGTGTTATGTTAAGTGGAACATTTGTGCTTTGTTTTCCCAAAATGTATGAAGAGGTCTTTTCAGTATTGAGAGTAAGCTTGTTAGTCGTCATCCATGTTGATATTTTCTGTAATTCGGCATTAAATGTTGGCCAAAAACTGGGTTTGGGTGAAAAAGACATATGTTGTGTCATCTGCAAATAAAATGGGTTTGAGAAAGGGATGCACGGATATTTATGTAAAAAGAGGAATAGGAGTGGCCCCAGGACACTTCCTTGAGGGGCCCGACTGTAATTTGGTTTTTGGAAGAGTTCCTCCCTTTTTACAGTATTGGCTTTTTTGGTGAGGTATGACTTTTGGTAGTTGAGTGGGTGCCCCCTTTTACCATAGGGGCAATTTTGTGAGCAGTAAATCATGGTCGACTGTATCAAAGCTTTGGTAGATAATGAAGATTCCCAGTGGGACTTCTTTTTCTCAAATGCGGTTTTATTAACTCCAACATTTCATAAAGCATCGTTTGTGCCTTTTTTGTCCTGAACCAAATTGACAGGGGGGTTTAGTACTTTAATAAATAATACAAGTAATAACAATAAAAACGGAAAAAAAAGAAAAAAATTTCGGGGTGCAAGAGTTATGTGTAGAACATTGATTCTGGTACCATTGTTTACCAAAAGTTAAGCTATTTTTTTATACCAATAA
>WNWK01051451.1:0-12484 GCA_009830355.1 Cherax destructor
TAGATTAATATGTCCCTGTGAGCCGAAAAATATAGGGACACTTAAAACCAAGAGAATAGATACACCGAGAAGTATGCCCTCTCATAAAAGAAAAAGAGTTTCATTAATCGCTTTTTAAAAGATTAAAGTAATTTTAACGGGTGAATAGATGACATGCAGCCTTAGGACACCAACTAAACTTAGTGTAAGCATTAAGAGCAGCAGGATCTACAAAAAACTAATGAAGTCAAGATAACATGGGGGGGTTTCAGAAGCGATTTTAGTCCACAACGCTTTAAGAAACTACGGGAAAGAGATGGGGAAAAGGGTTCCCATAAACAGTTCAAGTTTCATTGCCCCAAAACATGTAAGCCCGGGCCACTGACAAAGGGCAACAGTAAAACCCCCAAAAGTGTATATTTAAAAAATATATACCCAGAATTTACTTCAGCCCCGGATAAGTGGGTTTCAATGTTGATGGGGCAGGGGGAAATGAAATTTTTACTATCTCTTGAAACCCCCCATAGATCGCAGAAAACCACCCACCCATCAATAGGGAAAAAAAAGTCGTTGATTATTATGGCGCGAATAATATTCCTATTACCCCCCCACGGGAACGTGTCTGGATCCGTTTATCAACACGGATATTTTTATTTTTTGGGATTTTTTGGGCCCCGGACTATTTAAGGCGCCCCATATCCACCGAGGGGAAGGTAAAAAGGACCCGGGATACACACAAAAACCCGGGCCCCCCCAAAAAAGGATATTAGCTTCAGTAATATAAATGTAAAAAATTAAAGGGATTATGGGAGAAAAAATAAAGGTTGGAGGGAAAAAGTGGGTTATGGGTTTTTAAGCACCTGGAGAAGAGAGAAGTGTAGAAGAGAGAGAGAGTTTTTGGGGAAATGTTGAGGAGTGGGGGATTTTTGAACCAAGTGAGAGAGAATTGGGTTGGGGATCTTAATGCTAAAGTGGAAAATGGGGGAGGGAGTAGTAGGAAAAGGGGGGTTTTGGGGGGAAAATGAAAGGGGGGAGCCACACTGAGCTATGTGTAGAAAGAGGTTTGGAAATTGGAATACATATTTTATGAAAAAGGGGATAAATAAATATACAAGGTATGATAAAAAGGGGGAAGGAAAGTAGTTTGTTGGATTAGGGTTTGGGGAAAAAAGGTTAAGAGTGGGCCTTTCAGGATCCCGGCGTTTTAAGGGGGGCAAGGATATATCAGATCATTTTTTTTGGGAAGCCAGTTAAAAAGGTAGAGGGGACAAAAAAAATTGCAACAGCAAGTAAGAGAGAGGAAAAAGGTATAAACTAAGGGGGGGAAAAGGTTAGGTGAGATAAAACAACTATTGGCGGGGTGGGTTAAAAAGTGGGGAGTAGGGGGGGGAAAGAGATTTGGGGATATTTTTTAAAAATGCAGTATTAGAATGTGGGGGGGTTTGTGGTTAAGAGGGTGGGGGGGGAAAGAGGAGGAGGGGGGAATGAAGAAAAAAGGGTGTGAAAAAAGAGAAAAAGGGGGAAGGGGTTTTTTAAAAACAGAAGTGTTAGTAGAAGAAGAGTATATGGAGAGTAAAAAAAAGGGTGAAGAGAGGGTGAGAGAGGAAAAAAGAAGAGGGGATGAAAGAATGGGGGGGATCTGTCGAAATTTGCTGAAAACAAAAAAAAATTTTTGGGAGGAGATAAACAAGGTAAGAAAGCCTAGGAATTAATGGATTTTCGTTAAAACAGAGGGGGGGAGCAGTAGATGGGGTTGGAGGTTTTGGGGAGATGGCGGGAATTTTTGGAGGAATTTTTAAATGTCGATAAAAAGAGGGAGGCGATAATTTCATGTACGGGCCCGGGGAGGTACAAAAATGTTTAGGAGTGAAGAAGACAGGATGAGTGGGGGGAGGTGCGTGAGGCATTACGTAGAATAAAAGGGGGGAAAAAAGCGGAATTGACGGAATCACGACAGAAATTTTAAAAAAGCAGGGGGATATAGTGCGGGAGTGGTTGGATTTTTGTTTAAAAATGATGAAAGGGGGAAGGCACCTTGGGATTCAGGAGCATGTATAGTTCCTTTATATAAAGGGAAGGATAAAGGGGAGGGTAAAATTATGGGGGAATAAGTTTACTGAGCATCCCGGGAAAAGGTATGGCAGGGTTATTATTGAAAGAATTAGAGGTAAGACAGAGAGTAGGATTGCAGATGACAAGGAGGTTTTAGAGGGGGGATGAGATAAATGTTTACAGTGAAGCATATATGTGAACAGTATTTAGATAAAGGTAGAGAAGTTTTTTTTTGGGGTTTTTATGGATTTAGAAAAAGGGATATGATAGAGTGGATAGGGGGGCAAGGGGAAATGTTGCAAGTGGAAAGGAATAGGTAGTAAGTTACTAAAGGCTGTAAAAATTTTATGGGGGAAAAGGGGGCTCAGGTTAGGTGTGGGAGAGAGGGGGATTATTTCCGGAAAAGTAGGTCTTAGACAGGGGTAATGTCACCATGGTTGTTTAATATATTTATAGATGGGGTTTAAAAAAAAGGAAATGTTAGGGGGGTGGGATTAAATTAGGAGAATTAAATGCAAAAAGGGGGTTGACACAGTTACTTTTTTCTGATGATAATTGTGCTTTTGGAGATTTTTAAAAAAAAGTTTCAAAATTTTGTGGACGAGTTTGGGGGAGTGTGGGAAAGGTAGAAAGAAAAGAAATATAGATAAGAGTAAGGTGATGAGGGTATCAAACGATTTTAAAAAAAGAAAATTGGATATCACATTGGAGAGAGGGGTTATGGGAAAAATAAAAGCCCGATATTTGGGAGTTGATGTGTCAGCAGATGGGGTTTTTGAAGGATGAGGTTAACCATGAATTGATGAAGAAAAAAAGGGGAGGGGCATTGAGGATTTGGGGGAAAAAACGTTATCCATGGAGGCAAAGAAGGGGAAAGAGAAAGTATAGTGGTACCCCAAAACTCTTAAAATGGGGTGAAGCATGGGGGTTTCAAAAGCCTGCAGCGAGGAGGAGGCTGGAGGCAGGGGGTGTCCTGCTAAAATGTGGGGGAAAAAATTATGCAGAAAATTTTGGAATGTGGGAAATTTGGAGAAGGTGTGGAGTTACTAAAAAATTTGCGAGGGCTGAAGAGGGGGTTTTTGAGGGGGTTTGGGCATTTAGAGAGAATGGATCAAAGTAGAATGACTTGGGGGCGTATAAACTGGGAGGGGGCTGGGAAAGGGGGGTAGGGGTCGTCCTAGAAAAGGTTTGGGGGGAAGGGGGAAAAGGGGGTTTTTGGGGGGAGGGGGTTGACTTCCCGCAACATGTGGGGCCAGATAGGAGTGAATGGGGGACGAATGGTTTTTTGGGGCATGACGATCTGTTTGGGGTGTGAGCAGGGAAAATTGTGTGAAGGATCCCGGAAACCAAATTGGGTTTAGTTGGGCTTGGGGTCCTGGAAAGGGGAAATACAATGCCTGGGCACTTTTTAAAGGGGGGGGGTCTGGGTAGTGACGCTGGGGGGGATTTTTCAGCTGTAGTATCTGGGGCCCCTGCAAAGACAGTGATTATGTATGAGTGTGGTGAAAGTGTTGAATGATGATGAAAAGTTTTTTTTTTGGGGGTTTTCTTTCTTTTTGGGGCACCCCGCCCCGGTGAGACCTGACTTGTTGAGAGAAAAAAAAAAAAAAAAATATATATATATATATATATATATATATATATATATATATATATATATATATATATATATATATATATATATATGTCGTTTGATTAGGGGAAAACAATAATTAGCAAGAACTCATCTAAAATTGGGTTCCTTTTTTAAAATTTTATTTTTACGTTTAAAGATATATTTATTTCATTTATGTTAATGAAGAATTTTTAATTTTTTTAACCCAAAAGAAACTTTTGAAAAAACCCACCAACCTTTATTACGACAAAGGGAATTTAATTTAGCCCAACCCAACTAAATATATTTTAGGGTAAAATTTTAACCTTTTAAATTTTAAAAATAAAAAAAAACACAATGAAATATATTTTTTTTGTTATGTTCAGAATGATTTTTTTGAAATTATTGCATAAACAAATTTTCACTTGTCTTATTGGGGACGTTGATTAAGCCAAAATAGCAAGTTTTTCCTAACGGCACGACATATATAAAATTATATATATATATATATATATATATATAATATATATATATATATATATATATATATATATATATATATATATATATATATATATATAATTTTATATTTTATATATATATAGTTTTATATATATTTTATATATATATATATATATATATATATTATACAAAGGGAATTTTTAAAAATTTTGTATCAACATGAAAGCTTTTTTGGTTGTTTAAAAAAAAAACACAGCAGCAAACATTTCCCCCCACTGAGAAAGGGTTGAAAATGTATCAAAAAGAAATGTTTAAGTCTCTACTTTAGAGATAAAGAGAATACTGTATTTCTTTATTTTTTTTTTTTCACAATTCACCATCTTATTAAGATACATAAAATTTATTTTCATTTTAGAGGTACGTTTGAAAGATGTGTTACCACTTATGAAGACATCTGTTTTAAAAAATTAATGTTACATTTCACATTCCAGTTTTACCTCCACAAATTTGAGGTAAAACTGGATATTATTCATCTGTAGTTCCTAGGTTGTGAATTGCTCCAGCCATGGTCTTTTAACTTTTTGTTCATGTTACACATGCTAAAGCTGGAGAAATTAATTTGTTACAAAAATATTTTAAATTTCTCACAAATAAATTACAAATAAATTAATGAAAAGAAAAATTCAAATTTTATTTTATCCAACAGCCAGGTTTTAAAATCACCAAGAGTGTTGTAAGCTGTGTTTTGGCAACAGTGTTCAGCTGGCATTACAACAGACCCTGGACAGGCACCTAAAGTCGGTACCTGACCAGCCAGGCTGTGGTTCGTACGCTGGACTGCGTGCGGCCAGCAGTAACAGCCTGGTTGATCAGGCCCTGATCCACCATGAGGCCTGGTCACAGACCGGGCCGCAGGGGCGTTGACCCCTGGAACTCTCTCCAGGTAATTGAAGGATGACAATAGAGATATCACCCAACCTTCACTTGTAGAGGACTGGTAACCTCTCCTGAGCATTGTCCTCAATATTCATCAGGTTAGAAATATGCAATGTGTCAATGTCAAAAACTGTATGGGAATTTTTTTTTTTTTTTACTATTGTTTGAAAAAAGTGCTAAACCCATAGGAGTCATGCAGCATACAGGGAATGGGAGGTAATAAGGCTTGATCCAAGGAAGGGGAGGATAGGGATACTTCCTTGCATTAAGATTATTATAATCATAACTAAGCGCTAAACCCATATGGATCACCTTGCATTAGGAAATTAAAAAATGGTAAATATTGGTATGTAAGGCTGAGGCAGAGGAGAAAGTAGTAAGGGTCGCTTGTCTTTAGAGAGGGGGGTACAGGAGGTTTTTATTGTTAAGAGGCTTGAGCAACCAGCAGGCTTGTCTAAACATGTTAGATTGGAGTGGAGAAAGATGGTTTTTGGAGCTTGATGTGCTGTTGGAGGTGAGGTTAACATTTATACGAGATTCAGGGAACTGTATAGCCAGACACGAGTCCTAGAAGTAGAGTTGCAACATCAGGCACTCTGAATGAGTGGGGGATATTGCAGTCATTTGAACTGTGATGTCTGTGCACTTCTATGAAGACAGTTATTGAATGAATGAATTTTTTAAGGGGTGGTCACCCTACCTTGGTAAAAGACAGCCAGTGTTATGGCACTGCAAGCGGTAGGTCACGGACTAGGTCACACTTGCATGGACACCCACCAGACCATCTCATAACTCAAAGCTGGGTTGTCAAGAACAGCATCATCTGTTGTTTTGGTAATGTCAGTGAAGTGTTTTTAAGGTAATCTATTCCCTTTATATTTAATTTTAATTAAATATAATTGAAAGGTTAGTAGACAGTGTAGATGAATGGTTCAGAGAACCGACAAGTTGATAAATTAGACACATGTGCAACACTTGGGTATCTTTAATGAGGAAACGTTTTGCCACACAGTGGCTTGTCTTCAGAATGAGGAAACGTTTCGCCAATGTGTGGCGAAACACGTGTGCCATACATTAGTGTGGCAAGAAACAGATACATCTCAGCCACAGTTGTCTCCTTTCACTCTTGTAGTCGTAATTTTGGTGAAACAAGTGTGTTGCCAATGTAAAATCGAAGTATGTGTTACTTTCCTGACAATAATATCCATCAGGGGTTGATCAAAAATAGTTCAAAACATTCCAGTTCACTGCCATGGTTCCTAAGGGTACAAAATGACCGGATTCCTCTTTGAGTTTCATCAAATTGATGGGGATTGACAACAAAATTGGCACCCTGCTGCCAATCCCAGATGCAGTTTGGTGGTGGGCACTGGATACTGATAGCTGGTTCTGGCTGTACACGTTGTGGTATGTGGGTGGTTGAGGGTGGCCTGGGTCGTGCATGTGCTGAATCAGCAGCGTGGCTCCCAGCCCGGGCTGGGTAAGTTTTTTGTTTTTAAAGAGGGGATAGATTCAATCTTGGCTTGTCAGTTAGCAGTTTGAGAACAATAATACGAAAAGAACTTCAACTGAATTTTTTTGACTTAAGACTCAGGGAGTTTGACACCAGTCAGTCCATCTATCATCATTCTATCATGCAGGAGGAGCCACATGTCTATGGGGCATTCCCAAAAAAATAAGCAGACCCTTTGGGTGTCACTACCGCCCGCCTCCGGCTGGGTTACAAGTATCTTTGGCAGGTTAAATCACCACCACCAGATGTAGACCAAACAAGATGTAAACTTTGCCAGTTGGATTATTGTCACACCCTGCGTCATTAATGTACTGGAGTGCGATAAAAATTTAAAGAATTCAGAGACTACTCATTCAGAAATGTTCAAGATATGTCAAAGTATTTTATCCACAGTGGTATATTACAGACCATTCTGGAAAATACCCTGACTTTGCTCCCTGTAAATAAAGCATTGACACGGGGGGGTGTGTGTGTGTGTGTGTATGTTACATGTGTGTATGTGTATGTGTGTATGTATATACATGTATGTGTGTGTTTTTTTTTTGTATTTTGTTATTGTGTGTGTGTGTGACCCAACAATTAAAATTTGCACCAATAACTCATTACAGTTGTGGCTGGGTGTAGACTAATAGATTGCTCATTGCTTTATAATTTGTTCATGAGTGCAACCATGTACAGACGTAAATAAATTTACTTACATGATTCATTACCTTGTAACTAGTGAATTAATTACCATTGTACCTTGTTCAGCTATCAAAACTTTGGGGCCTAGTCTCTGGACCCTATATATACCTCTGTAATCTGCAAATACCTTTGTAACTTGTCATGATTGTGACCATCTGAGTTCATTACCTTTGTAACTTGCTCAGCTATCAAACTTTGAGGTCCAGTCCCTGGACCCATTATGTACCTTGTAATCTTTTGACTACCGCCCACAGGATGGGTATGGGGTGTATAATAAAGATATCAAACAACAACAGTCACTTCCACAATGTAGTGGTTCAGTTTCCTCTTTAAAACTTTTATCTCTGTTCCAGCAATATTTCTTAAAGGCTATCTGCTGGTAGGAGATTGAAAAGTTATGAACCACAGATGCTGACAATGAGCTACTAAAAAAAAAAAAATCTAAATTACAATTTCAATATTGTACATATTAATAAAACAGACACGTTAGAACCTATCACTGAAAGTCCAGGAGAATTCCTCGACTTTGTGAAATAAAAATTTTTTCACTTAATGTGTGACAACTCATTAGAAGGAAGAGCATTTTGAATCTGGTTCTGATATATTATATGGGATTTGTTGAGCAAATTCAAGTCTTACCATATGTACTTTAAAGTATTAAAATTACACCATAATAAAAGGTATACAGTATCTGGAATAAGACAGCTGTTATTCAATGTAAAAAGCAGCTTTATTTCAAGGGCTTACACAGGTTATGATAGAAATAAAAAATATTAAAGTATGTATTTTGCATAATGCAAAATTAAACTTCACCCATTTTAATAATTAATTTTCAATGTTTACCTGGCCCAATTCACTGTAACCTGGTCAGCGCATCACTGTAATGTTCCTCACCCCCATCGAGCGCCATGTCTGCCGAGACATTGTCCACCTTGCTTAAGACGAGGACCACATCAGAGAGCCAGTAGAAGGCCTGGTCGAGGTCGCCTTCGCATAGATAGGGAAGGCGGGACCAACGCTCAAGTTTATATCCCAGACTGGGAAGACGTCTTTGCAAGGCTGTTGACCTGATCTCTATGCTGGAGCCGGTGACCCCAGCTCCTCAGATGGCAGGTTGTCAATGGTACCTGCAAGGCATTGAACTAGTAGAAAATGAACCTCAGAGATGGCAGAGAGAAATGAGAGGGTGAGGGATGGCAAGAAAAAAGTAGGAAGAGCGAAAATTACTGAGCAGTAACCCTAACATCTCATGCATCATAAAAAAATTGAAATAGTGATGAGAAGGCAAAGTACAAAGTTTAGGGAACAGCAAAATCTGCCAACCCAAACCAGGTTTTAGAACTAGATCATACCTGTCACCACTGCTAAACTGCTATGACAAAATTACAGAGGCATGGGAAGAATACCTAAATGCAGATATGGAAAATAGTACTGTCTTATTGAAGGGTCTACTCTATTTCCAAATCCTGTAATATTTTCTTTCTAAACTAGGAGGCCTGGTCTAAGAATGTGTTGTGGGAAGATAATCCGCAGAACTACTAGCAGATACCAGCACAACTAAGTCATGTGACATGCCTATGCACCTTGCTATGGCCAACTAACCCTAATTATTTAGTCACTGACATACCTGGCCAAGTAAGTGAACAATTCTCCACATCCAGCCTCAGCAAATTTATGAGAATTTTAATTAAGACTGCAAATAGATGAGTAAAGTTTTAACAGGTAAGTATTTGTGAACTTAGTTTCTTTACATAAATCAATTAAACAAAGCTAAAGGACATTACATCTCTCACATGGAAAGCCAATTAGTTATACAGGCATTTCGAGCAAACTTAAACCTAACTTAACGTTTAACACGAATATAAGATAATGATTTTCACAATAAAATAATTACATGAATATAAAACAAATGTATATGAAAAATGAATAAAATCATAAGTTACACAGGAATAAGAACATTTAGATTATATTAAGAAAATTTCGTTAATTCAAAATAAACTTCAATATAATTACAGTAAGAGTGACACTAGTTACCTGTATTATTACAGAATGTGATGAGACAGTACTTTAAATGTAATTACATACATAAAACATTAATGATATTCACAGTAGAACTGATTCAATGAGAACGACTCAATGTATATGGTATGGCCAGACAGTCCTAGCAAGGTACAGAGTAGAATTTGGAGGCAGAACCCCAAATCCGCGGACTCGGTTTCTGTGGTTTCAGTCATCCAGGGTTTACCGTGGCCCGAAAATAACTTAATTTTGCTTAATAATGGCACCAAAGTAGTGATGATGGCAGTTATTCAGAGCCTAAGAGAAGCCAGGAAGTGCTGTCCAGCAGTAAAGTGCTAATTCTCAACTAATTGTGCGTAATTTATCAATTAAACATTATCATAGGTATACACAAATAACCCACATAGAAGAGAGACGAAACGTCGTCGTAAGCTCCTCTCTTCTATTTGTGGGTTATTTGTGTATTGTTCAGTCACGGTATTGTGTTTTTTTTGTTATTTATCATAGTATGTATGTAAAATAAAAACTACTTATATATAGGGTTCCCTCCTATCCATGGTTTCCAGGTATCCCCGCAGATACAGGGAACTACTGAACAGGAGGGAACCCACTTTACACTTCGCTAATACAGCAGTTTTCAATTGCCCCATTCTTCATTTATTCAGACTTCCTACAATAAATATATTCACCACTCACTATAAGCTAAGGACGATAATATTTTAAGGTAAGTAATGTGTGTAATGTATATACATTTTTAGGCCTACCTCTATTGCTCATATAATATATATATATATATATATATATATATAAATAGTGCAAACATGTCATCAGGCTTTATATGCATTTGAAATGGGAAAAAAAAAAGGTATGAGACTTTACAGTCATTCTGCTTTACAGCGTAGCCCAGAACCTGACCTGCTGTATGAGCAGGGCTCTCCTGTACTTAGATTATACAATATTTAAAATATTTTAGTAATTCAAAATAAAATTCTAATACAAATTACAATAAGAATGATGTTAGTTACATGGGGTGGTACTAAATATTATGAAATAATTGCTGTCAAGATCACATTAAGGTAAAGAGGTGGTTGAAGTTTCAACCACCTCTTGATAGCAAACATCTGGAAGTGGTTGATTAGTAGCAAACATCTGGAATCTTCAGGTAAGGAGTTCCAGATTTTAGGCCTTTTATACGCATTGAGTTTTTACATAGATGGAGTCAGACACATGGATATCAGAGATTTTTGTGTCTAGTACTATGTCTAAGTTCTATTGAAGCTATCAAGAATTTTTTGGGAGGATTAAAATTAAATTGATTGTCCTGTATATGTACTGTGCACAGAAGTATGAGTGAATTTAATCTATATTAACCAGGTTTAAGTTTTGAAGAGTGGGGAGTGTGATGCCTGGCACTAGACCCAATGGAAATAAGTCACTCTGTCTGACTTTTAGGTTATCCTAGGTTCTCTACACATATGCTGCATGTATGATAATCTACGTAAATGTATTTGTGTATACCTGAATAAACTTACTTAGACTGGGTGATCATTCGTACAGCAGTTTTTTTTTTTTTTTTGAGTTATTACTGACTTTAGGTAATTTGCTGTAGTGGATCCCCAGGCACAAATAGCATAGGTGAAGGACAGATTAGAGTATTATAACGTAAGTAGTGCTGTTTGAAGTACATACATAGTAACATATATTGAAGAGGATGCCAACTGAACCGGAAACCTTTCATGTGTTGAATGTGGTGTTGACTTTCAAGTTGCTGTCAAGGAACAGAACTAAGAATTTTTCTTCACTCTGTCTTGCAATGCAAGAACCATTAATCCTGACATTTAGTTGCATATTTGTAGCTGTTCCAAAACTTGTCGAAGGTCTTATAAATGTTAAGTTTATTGGTAGTCATCCAGGTAGATATCTTTATGAGCTCCTCACTGACAGTATTACTGAGAATTTGGATTTGGGTGAGAAATAAGAAAGTTGTGTCATCTGCAAACAGAACAGATCTAAGTTGTCAGAAGCATTTTTAAGATCACTGCCTAAGGGTACCCCTATGTCGATAAATCCTGTTGATGAGAGAAATATTGGTGTCTGTTGTTATGGTAACACTTTAGGTATATAAGTGTATGACCTCTGATACCATAATGTTCTAGTTTAAGATGCAGGATGTTATGGTCTACACTCCACCAGTGGCGGCGCTGAAGTCTCTTACTGCACCAGTTGCAGTGTGGCTCTGCCTTTTTAAGGCTACAACGGCTTGTGCCGTATAAGCCGGAGTTGTAGTGTATTCCATTGACTCTCTTGGACTGTTCCACGGTGTCAGATAAGAACTATTACCCATAGCTAGGCAATAGTTGCTGCTGCTGCTATTCCTTATAAGGCCACACACATTTCGCCGTAATGAGGTCCTGCCTTCCTGTGTCCGGGAAATAATTACTGACCATATATGGGAGGAACTAAGAAAGAGAACAAGGTCCTCCTTAAAATAAAGCAGGAAAATTCTTACCAATTTTCTTATCTACACATAATTTAACTATCATGAACATTGGCGGGTACCGCAAACAGATCTATGACTGAGGCCCTGGTATTCTGTCCAATGGCCACGAAGCAGTCCTGCAACCATGGTGCATACGCCGTATGGCGGAGGGGCAGATCTTGTAGTATGCTGTAGTGGTTAGCTAGTCAGGGATGAGTAGCTGGTGCCCTCATTCCAGTATTCTCTTCTCGATGCTTCTGCTCTTTTCACAGCTCAGCAGGGTCATCTCTTCTTAGGGTCAACGATTCATGGTTGGTTTAAGGCATGAGCTTTAGGGACTGCAGCCCAGGGTCCTCCGCCAGCGGGAGGGCCTCCAGAAATTATGTGAAAAGTGTTGACAGTTCCTGCTGTAAGTTTATAATTATAGTATGTTATTACATCACGTACTTGATGAATCGTTGACTGTTCATTACATTTTTCATTTATTTTTTTTCCTTTTGAAAATATCACTGGGGCCCCACAGTACCTGTAGCCCAGGGGCTTACAAAATCTTAAAACTTTTTCTGGGTCAACCTCAACATTGGACAAAGCCCGAGCTCCGGGATGAATCTAGTCTGGCCTACCCTGACCCCGCAGAGGTGGATCCTGTGATGACTAATGAAGACGTGTCCACATCTGAGTTTCTTTACTGAAGAGACGTGTAGCCCATCAAGACAAAGTGATCTTTAACAAAACCCCCATTTGCATTTTCTAGTCATCACCTTTT
>WNWK01051452.1:0-12484 GCA_009830355.1 Cherax destructor
TTTTTTTTTTTTTTTTTTTTCCCTTTCTTTTCTTTCTCTTCTCTCTCTCTCTCTCTCTCCCTCCCTCTCTGTCTTTCTTATATATCATCTTTTAACGTTTTCCCCCCTTTTTTTTTCCCTATCTCACATATTTTTTTTTGTTTATTCCTTTTTCTTTCCCTCTTTAAAAATTTTCTTATCTTCCCTTCAATATATTAATCTGCAAACCCTTGTAATACTTTGTCTCCCCTCAATTACCCCTCCCCGATTTGGGATGCTTTTCCTTACAGAAAAAAATTTTGATCTTCCCTCATTAGACGCGAAAAGGAAAGCCCAATGGGTGGTGTTGGAAGGCTTAGCCAAGAAAAAAGGCCACCTCTAAGGGGTTTGTTAGGAAGGTCATTAGACAGCTAGAGAAAATACTTAGGCAATTTTTTAATGGGTGGTTTTAAAAGGGGGTATGACGAGTTGAAACACCTAATGCAATTTAAAAAATTGGCATTCCATCCTTCTAGTACAAGATTTCAAGTCTTTAAAAATATTGTAAAATTTAAACATAACTGGGAAAAGTCTTGAACTAAGATTACAACAAAAAAAATTAACATTAGAAATGAACAAGATTCTAATGCTCTGTTTGTTCATTAAAAGATTTTTTAATTATCAATTTTTTTAAAAATGAAAGTTATATCTGATCATGGTGAAAAAATATAATAAAATAAAGTTTCATTAAAAATAGCTTTCAAAATAATATGAATATTGATTGCATTATTCAAATTAATTATTTTTATAATTAAAAAAAATTGGGGGAAAAAATTAAGATACATTAGACAATTTAAAAATCAAAGCTGTTTTAGACCCTTGACCCTTGACTACCATCAAAAAAAGGTCGGGTGTTGTAAGTTTCCGAGGTGTGCTCGTTCTTTATGTCTTCCCGTTGATCTCTTATTTTTTCACCCTTGTAATGGAAAATCAAAACCGACTTTTTTCACAGTAGTTTTTCCCATATACATGCATATTCTTCCTTCCTCTTCCTTTCTTCCCTCTTCTCTTTTATATATATATATATATATATATATATATATATATATATATATTATATATATATATATATATATATATATATATATATTTAAAATATATATATATATATATATATATATATATATATATATATATATATATTTAAATATATATATATATATATATATATATATATATATATATATATATATTATATATATATATATTTTAAATATATATATATATATATATATATATATATATATATATATATATATATATATATATATATTTTTGCTGGGAAATTCAAAGGAAATATGATATATATATATATATATATATATATATATATATATATATATATATATATTATAGAGAGAGGAAGAAGAGAAGAAAAAAAAAAATAAATGTATATGCAGAACAATTTAATTGTAAAAAAAATAGTGAAATTTTTTTAATTTTTCAAAAAGGAACTGTAAAAATAAGGATAAACAAAAGTCAAATTTTAACAAAAAATAAAAAATTATAATTTGTAATTATTAAGCATATTAAATATGACTTAACTCAAAAATTTTAAAGAGAACTTCACGTGTTTGGTCTGTGTTTGGGCGTATGTTTTTTGCGAAAAGTGGGAGTACGCTTGCATGCTCGTGGAAATGGGCCTTGGGGGAAATACGCTGAATATACATATGCATATGTATATGTATCCAGCATGGGCATGAACCAGTGTTCCAGCCGGGGACACAGAGATTACAAAAAAGGTTCTCACCTCAGACGCCCAGATCCACTGTCCAGAATACTGCGTGGCGGAAATGGAAACCGGGAGCCAAGGGATCCCCGGACACTGGTCCTGCCGAATATTTTGCAACACTCGCTGGTGATAAAACACAGCTAACACGCGATAGAATAAAAATTTTTGGACAACGTTTCGGTCCGATTTGGACCTTTAAACCCAAACCCGGGCCAAACGTCGCCAAATTTTCCCATTCCCCCTTTTTGCTGGTTTTTTGGGCATTTTTCCTACGGTTTGTGACTTTTTTGTTCTTTACTGAAACAAACACCTTGATGGATCACCTCGGGAAATAAATGGTGAAAAAATAACGACCCCGGGGAAAATATAAAACCAAAGCGGTAAAATTATGATCCTTATCCAACGTTTCGCCCACTGTGTGGGCGAAAATTAAACAAAAAGGATAAATTTACTGCTTTTGTTTATTTTTAATGGACCACCTCTTTCTATTAATATAATATAGATTCGGGAACAATAAAGCCTGGTGTACAAGAATGGTATACAATACCGCCCGGGGTAAATTAAAACACATTGCAACATCTGGGTATCTTTATTGTAGCCCTTTGCCACCCAGTTTTTATCAATACAAATTTGGATATAATTTGAATACAGTAGAACTATATACGGGAAGAGGGGGGTAATCACTCCCTCCCCATCTTTTTGGGATGACCTACTTCCACTGGGGAACCTTTCCACCTGACGCTAGTTTTTTCCCACCCAAAAAAAAAAAAAAGCATTAAGTAGTTAGACTGTTGGGTTTAGCCCGGGACTCTTTCTCTTCTACTGCAGTTCTTCCTCTCCCCGGCCCTTTTTCTTCTGCCCCCTTTTCCCCCCTCGCCCTGGGGTCCTTACCTAAGAGTCTGAACTGAACTCTGCTCCAGAACATCCACGACTTTGGTGCTCTTTACATCAACTCCAAGGCCGAGGGACTGTTTTATTCATCTTTGTATATGGGTTCTACTGTCTTCCAATTATGTCCTAAAATTTGTATTGATAAAGCCACTGAATGGCGAAACGTCTAAATAAAGCCCAGATGTTGCACATGTGTCTTAATTTCAAAAAAAGCATGGGGGGGATGGTTGGTATTGAGACATTATGCAGACAAAAGAGTAACACTGTGGAAAATATTGGGGCAGCATTGTGACAAAGAAAAGGGAAGGGAGGGTTAATAAAAGCCAATTGAGTGTCAGAAAAGGGCTGCCCCACCCCAGGTATCACTACAAACATTCGAAATTACGACAGGGGGCCCAAAAAGAATTAAAACCTTAGGAATTTTTTCAATAGCAACAGGTGCGCTGCTACTGTTGTTATTGTTTGGTGGTGGTTGGGGGGTGCTGTTGTTGCTGTTTCTTCTGCTGCTGCTGCTGCTGCCCCCGCTGCTGTTGCTGCCTTCTGCCGCCGCCGTCACTGCTCCTGCCAATAATTCTGCTCCGCTGTTGCTGCTACCCGCCTCTGCTACTGTCGGGGTTTTCTTTTCCAATGCCGGGTGCCGTCGCTGGTGGTTTGGGGCTGGTGCTGCCGTCGCTGGTGCTGCTGCTAATGTTGCTGCTTTCGTTTTCCCGCTATTTTTCTTCTTCCCCTGCCTGTTGATGGCCCCCAGGTTGCCGCTTGTATGGCTACTTCTGCCGCTCCTCTTCCTTTCTGTTTCTACTGCAACTGCTGCTACCATGTGACTACTTCCGCTGCTACCTCTGCTGCTTATCACGACCACAAGTAGTTTCCCAAGGGCCAGCAGTACCTGGCCTTTCGAATACCCAAATTATAAAACAATCAATTTTCTTCCCCATTTTTCCCACCATCAGAAAGTATGTACAATTGGTAAGAACCATTGACCCAATCAGTGACTAGAGGACCGAGAACCTCCCCACTGCAAACTCCACACAATAAAAAAACACTGGTATGACAAAAATCATCTTGAGAAAAATAAGGCTTTGGCCCTTTTCGTGAGGTAACTTCACCTGGGCCATCTTCCCCCCTTCCCTCCCCCCAAATATTAACCAAGCAGACAGCCTCCAGCACAGGGTGGACATCCCCAAACCAAAACGCCCCATACTGGAAAAAATTGGGTTTATAGGACCCGTACTCCTATTTTGAAAATAATATTGCACTCCCTCATGCCCCTACTGCTGCTTTTCTGCTACTGCTAATTTCCAACTACTAGTACTACCATTGCTACTTCTGTTACTACAGCTATTAGTACTAGTAGCTATTACTACTACCAGTATCAATTATTACCACTACTATAACTACACTGGGAGTTGGGGTTTAGGGGGGAAGAATCAGCCAGAATTGTTAAAATCAATTTTTTCAGGTTCTTGGGAAAATAAGTAAATGTAAGGAGAAAACCATTTTTTTTGGGGAAAAAGCTCCGGGGTTTTCTCCCAGTATTAGGTGTAAATATTTTTAGAAAAAAACCCAGAGAGGCCCGGGAAAGGGCGTGAGGAAAACAGTCTTTGATAAATACTCTAAGCATCATATTCTTCTGTAATTATGTGGGATGCTGTAAGGAAATGATGTTCAGTGTATTCGGGGAAATTTTTATAGTAAATTGCTAGTCTGCTGGGGAAACTTAATTTTATGCAGAGTACACAGAGAGTTGGGGGGCATTTTGAAATCATGGGAAGGGAAAATTTTGTGTGTCATGTACAACTAAGGGAATGTTTACTTCCTAGTGGTATGTATATGTTAAGGAGTGAAAGATGTTAATTAAAAAGTGATGCTTAAAAAAATATCTAGAAGCAGGGAATTTTGAAGGAAATCTTTTTAATTTTGAGAATTTTGAGATAATCTTGGGTTATTTTTTTGTGTTTACATGGAACCTATCACCAGATGCTTTTTTGGGGTGAAGGGTTTAATGAAAGGTGGAAGCTGGAGTTTGGGCGTAGAAATATACACCGAGAGGTGTATGTCTTTTAAACATATAAAGACTGTGAGTTTGTCTTGATTCCTATTTTATATTTGACTATTGGTGTCCTGTGGCTCGGTTGGCAGTACCTCAGCTCACATACAAGTGTCCGTGGTTGACCCCGGCAGGGGATAAAAATGCTGGGCATGTTTCCCACCTGTTCCCCCTGTTCCCCAACAGGTAGTACTTGGGGGATGATTGTAGTGACCATCCGGAGGGTGGGTTTACCAAAATTCAGCTGATTTTAAATTAAGGTGGAATAAAGCTCTTATCGGAAACTTATTTTTGTAAAAAAAAAATTAAAACAGGTTAGACGCAGCCAAGAATTTTGTGTTGATAGACTTTAAACTATTTTAAACAGGAATTCTACAACGCGAGACAATGAAGCAAACGTACCCTCCTCTGCATTGGCAATGCTCTTTTTTTTAATATCAGAGCCAGAGAAGGACCCGAAGCTGCGTGGGACCAGGGAGTTGGGGGAAAAATGTAGGAAAAAAGGGCGAAAATGGTTTTTTGTGAAATAAGAGGCAGCTCGAGGTATCTAGTTGGTCTTCCGTGTTTTTGAGTCAGGGGAGCCACCACGCTGGAGAAGAAACACTGAAGGGTGTGACAGAGAGGCAGATTAGAAGGTTTGGGGTGGAACCCTTACTAGTGTATGTTTAGATTATGTATTTGATAGAATATTATAACCATGCATCTCTCCAGCCTACCTGCCCTTTTGTTTATCCCCATCCCGCCTGCCTGTCTGCGCTTATCTCTTTTTGCCTCCCTCCCCCTGCTTACCATCTAGGCTTGCCCCTGTCCTGCTTACCCCTTTACGGCCTATCGGGATCCGCTTTCCCCACTCTAGCCTACCTACCTTTCCTTTCCACTATCAGCCTGCCTGTTTCCCGCTTCTTTTTACCCCTGTCTACCTCCTTCGTACCTCTATGCAGTCTAACATTCCTCCTGTTAAAAGTATGCCCAGCCTACCAGCCTCCTGCTTCCCCGGCTCAAAAAGGCATAATTTACACGTGTCAAAAAAATTTTTTGGCTAGCATTGACCTTGCATTTTGCCCGTTTTTCCCAGTCTTGAAAACCAATGGGGGTGCCTCCTTATCGTTATTGCAGTAGAAAGTCACTTTTTAAAGTGAAAGTTTGATAATGGATGTGGGCAAGTCTCTCTCTCTCTTTTTTTTTTTTTTTTACCTTTGGGGTTTAAAAATTCTGCCTCAATTTCCGTTTTTCCCATGGCAAGAGCAGTACTACTAACCGGTCACAAATAGGGGAAAAGAGAGTTCATAACAGATGGCTTTGTCCCCAAGATAGACCAGTGTTGTGTACTCGCTCAGCCTGATGGCTCCCCCCAGCCGGGTGTGGAAGCATAACATCAACTCTGTTTGGGTTTACATATAGAACTAGACAGCGAATCAGAGTGGGAGGACTCCCATCGCAAAATGCTCTAACCTGACAGTCAGTTCGGCTGGTCTAGAGGGGAAAACACACCACAGACAGGTTGGGCGTATCTAAAAAGGGTAAGTGAACGTCTGAACAGAAACTTCGGGGAAAAGTCATATGACTATCCGTCCAAAAACCCGAAAAGGGCGAAGACGGCAGCGGCGGAAACCCCAACGGGAGCCGCAACAGCAAAAACTAGATCCCGTAGGGAGCAGTTGCAACAACAGCAACATCAACGACGACATCATATGACTTTTATTGTCTATTACTTTGATTGTGTTTTTTTTAGCTGCCTTTTCAGTACCCCGATAAAAAATGTTGATTTATATTGGTTGTGTTACTGTTCTTGTTTGTATTTTTACTGTCAGTATTGAAATTGTTTTTATATTTGCTGCTAATGATGCTGTAGTTCACTACAGGGTTGCTGCAAGCACTGTTTGCAGCTTCTGCAGGCACTGCTGGGGCCTTTTGCAGGCACTGTACAAAGGGCTGCTGCAGGGGAAATGGGGCTGGGAAAAGCTGCAGGCGCTGTGTAGATGTTAATTGACCAGTTTTAATTTTTTCGGCGACAAAAAATATAATATATATATATATATATATATATATATATATAATTTTAAAAAACACTGATCTCTGGCCGACGGAGACTCGAACCTACGAAAACCCTTTTGACAAGGTTTTTGGGGCTTTCCGACAGTAACCCCACTGGGCCAAAAAATATATATATATATATATATATATATATATATATATATATATATATATATATATATATATATATATATATATATATATATATATATATATATATATATATATATATATATATATATATATATATATATATATATATATATATATATATATATATATATATATATATATAATTTTTATTCCATTTCCCCTTCATAAAAGTCAAACCTGGACAGATTTCATTATCTTATGTATCTTCCCTCCACTCTTTTAACTCTTATACAGAACAGGGGGCTGCACACTTAATCAAATTTTGCTTGGAAATCAGTGACGTTTTCCCAGAAGACTTCCCTCATATGTTTCCCAGTGGTCGCTGGGGCCGCGAAACCCCTGGGTCGCTGTGGAAATGTCTAGCCTCACACAGCGCCTGGGAAAAAAGTAGGGTTTTTGTATTTTGTGAAGAATTTAAAAACCTATGGGTCATGACCCAAGGAGTGGCCCGGGTGCTCCATCTTCCCCTTTCGCCGATCGCGGGTGTTTTTGACACGTCAGACTGTTGGTGACTGTCCCAAATATTCAAGCAGAGCTCCCATCACTATCCCAGAAAAAACATGGTCTTTTTTTGTCTAGAATATAAAACTGGTTAATTAGCAAAGAGGTGGGAGGTGTTGATTCGGGGAATTCTCCCCCCCGGGTCTTTTCCCAGATGGCGACCCGTCCGCTCCCTGTGGGGGAGTATCAAAACAATGTCTCCAGGAGGAGGTAAAAATCCCCCTCATCTTGGGACAATGTCCCCAGGCCAAAACCACATTCCCCCCAGCACGGGGCTGGTAGGGAAAGTAACCTCTCTGTTCTGCCATCTTCCCAGGGAAGGCAGTCTTGGGGCTGAAATGGTACAAGTCATTTTTGGCACCTACCCCCCTGAAGGGCTAGGCATGTTGATCCCCCCAATTACAAGAACTCATTTAAAATTAAGCCCTTTTTTTAAAATTTTCTTATACTTTAAAAGATATATATTTTTTTTAATTTATGTTAATGTAAAATTAATAATTTTGTAAAAAGAACCTTAGAAAACTTCCCAAACCTTATTAAAAAACCGAATTTAGCCTGGGCCAAAAAATTTTTTAATATGTTTATAATAAAAAACAAAAAAAATGAAATTTTTTTTTCAGTTGGTTCAGAACGTTTTTTGGAAATTTTTTATAAATTTTGGCTTGCCTTATTGGCAAGAAAATTGCATTTGCCAAAATCACAATTTTACTATTCGGCACGATATTATATATATATATATATATATATATATATATATATATATATATATATATATATATATAAAAATATATATATATAAAAAAAACGGGTGATATAAAAAAAGCAAGACAACCACTATGAAAAAATAAAAGAATTCCAAGCGCTTTCTGACAAATATATATGTATATATGGAACAGCAGCCCAGTAGTAGTAGTACAGTAGTTGTGGTTTGGGATTTTTGTTGGTTTGTAAAATTTTTCCCTTTCCTTTTGTCTTTTTTCCAAGGGAGTTGAAATGGGGGAAAGCCCTAAACAAGGGCTTTTTTAATGCGTGTTACTGATGAAGTGTGTCCGGAAAAGGGTCTTCGATAAACGTATCCCTGTTTTCCAATAAAAGGGCCCAAAGTTTTGCTTTTTTCATGTTTCTGCTTCACTGTTATTATTTTTTTTTGGAATATACAAACGAACAACCGTATAAAATAGAAGCATATATCACGTCTATTTTTTGTAGTTGACAAATCAAATGAGAACTTTTACCCATCAAGTTTTTTCTCGTTTTAAGGCGTGAAAAACCCCGGTATATAAAAACCCTGACTGACAAAAACAAAATTTGCCATTGTTTTATTCGTCGGGAAAATTACGGCCCGGGTCTTTGTCAGGAGATGGTTTAGTGGTGCCACCCGCGGTGGCAGGGCGGCGAAGACGGTGTTGAGGAAAAATCAAGAGGGAAAGTACCGAGGTTCCGTGTACCAACTCGTGTTTTTCTCGGGAACAAACAACATTGTTTTGTCATTAAAGACAATAAAAGATGACTTTTAAGAATTGATAAATTTTTTGTGGACGATACCCCAAAAAAATATCATAGAACATACTTGTAATATATTCTACATTTAAATGTAAAAACACTATAATCTACTTTTTTGAAATCAGATTGATAGATGGGGAAAAGAAGAAAGCTGACTCGTCTGTTCGAAAATTATGTAACTGGGAAGTACTTGGGGGGAAAAGGGGAAAGTCTTGTACCAATAAAAACCCCCCCCTTCCTCCTGTTGAAAGGCGTTAATGGAGAATCTTGGTTAAAAATGGATTCCCCGCCCTTGCTGATTAATTAATAAGACATTGAAGCACCTGCTTATCTATACTGATGAAACTTTTGGGCTTTGCAGGTGATACCTTTCGTGGGTAAAGATCCCCCGGTGCATACGTGTCTTGTTTTTGCCGATATTGTATACCATTAATCAATACTACCCCCCTTTAAATGATATAACGATTTTTTTCATATAAAAATAATAATAATAATAATAATAATAATAATAATAATAATTTTTTTTCCTCTTGAAATAATTACGGGCCCAGCACTGATCCACGTCAAAAGGGAATTCCCAGTTAACACAAAGCGTGATGCAAGCTGCGGGATGTTAGTGATTCTAGATGATGAAAGTTTCTCACACCCTGCACAGAGAGGGGTGGACCACCGTTTTGATGTCCAGATGTTTTGTGTGGTTCTTCTTCCAAGCTACTGATAACTTTTGTAATAAAAACGAGGAAAGGCCTGGGCCTTTTTGTCCCCTCTTGAGTCATTACCGTCTCGCTGCGCCTTCCCCATGATGACAGCACCGCTGACCGGGTCATTATATGATGGAGATCCTTTCCTTAAAATTTGAGAAAAGTAAATTTTTGGGAGCATCGTTTCACCACCTACAGCTTTATCGGGTTTTTTATATCGAACGATACCCCAAAAAAGATTGTTGGGAGTTCACTATAGTAGTCAGTAACTTACCAAACTATACTAAAGATGATTCACCTGTCTGTGTTGGTGCTCGGCACTGGGTTTCTGAGTCTCTTTTATGCTTTTCTGGTGCTGTGGGGGAAATTCATTTTGGGGAAAATTTCGGAATGGGCCCTTTTGAAAACACGCAGGCTGTTCCCTTACGCCGAAATTCCCTCAGGCAGAAACCAATAAGAGCCCTTGGCATTTCTATTCGGGGTAAAGTGTTGTGTTTTGGACGTCCTTATTGGTTGGCTTCATGTGTGTTGTGTTTTCCCCATAGGTTTTCCTTTCTTGATCAACATGGTGAGAGGAGGTGCGCGGATGGTTCAATCGAGGTCAACCTATTCTCGGAGTCCTTTATAAAGGTCACAGCATGTGGGTTCTGATACGAAACCGTCCGCCTTTGATGTAAACAAGAAGAGGTAGGTAGCACCGATTATCCCCTGTTTTTTCCCCTCTTGTTTCGTCTACCACTAAATTCCCATTTCATCCTCACCTAAATTCTCATTTAGTCTACTGAAAAATTTCCCAATTTCGTTTAAAACCCAAGATTTTTTTCCATCTATCCCATTGTCTGCTCGAAAAGATCACGTATTCCCAGTGTTAAGTTTGGGGGAAAAAAAAAATAGTTTTTAAAAATTCGTTAATATTAACTTATCTAACCCCCATCTAGTTGATCAAAAAAGAATAGTCACTGGAGGGGGGGAAAACATTATGCCCAGGGCCCCTTTTAGGGGAGGGGGAGGTGCCTGAGCTTTGAGCTTGCTACCACCTGCAGCTCCCCAAGACTACCATTCCCATTAGCTCCCTGGGGCGGGGGAAAATGGAGACCAGAGAGGCCCCCGCTTTCCTACGAGCCCCGTGAGGGCAGGGAACGGGCTAGGCCTGGGGACAGTTGGTTCAACGATGAGGGGGTCCTTTTCCTTTCCCCTGGGAGAATTTGTCTGAGATACTCCCAAAGGGGCGAAGGCCCGGGGCCCCCACTTGGAAAAAGGGCCCCGGGGGGGGAGAGTCCCGGAATCGAGAAGAAGAAGAAGAAGAATAGTCACTTGAAAGTAGACCAAAAAAAGTCAGACCAAATAGGACAAAATGGAAAGTAAAAACCCAAAAGAGAGTAGATCGAACTGAAAAATTCCAAACAGTATTACACCAAATGGGGAAAGGGGACTAAATCGGTAAAAACCCAAAAGAGCATACACTGAGAATAAAAACCCCATGGGAACAGACTAATTTTAGTAGAACAAAAGAAAAAAGACCCAAATGGGATGTTGAGAATGATTTGAGAGAAAGGGTGATAGTGGGAGGATGGTGGTGATGGTGGTGGTGATTTGGGTTTTTGTGGAGGTGTGGTGGAGGTGATAATGATGTTGGTGGAGATATTAATGGTGACGATGGACACATTTTGCACAAAATGCATTTACATATGAATACACATGCAAAAATATGCCTTCGAACATGTATACATACACATAGGTGAGTACATACGTATTTACTTAAGAACATAAGAACATAAGAAAGAAGGAACACTGCAGCAGGCCTACTGGCCCATGGGGGCAGGTCCAAATCTCCAAAGGCTTAAGCCAATGCCCCGACCCAGCCAGGTCAAAGGTTTCATTCACTTAAGGAAGGAGCACTGCATCTGGGCCTAGTAGCACAACCTAGTCAGGGCCAATTCCCCCCAACCGCACCCATCATATAATTGTCCAGCCGACCACCTGGTCAGGCACTTCCATTAAGGAATTAGTACAGGTCGGGTTACATTCTTTTAGGAAGGAGCACTGCATCTGACCATACGCTCACACCCATCCACACCCACCATGTATTTATCTAACCTTTTTTAAAACTACACAACGTCTTAGCATCTATGACGGTACTCGGGTTTTTTCCCCTCATCCACAACTCTATTACCAAACCAGTGCTTTCCTATATCCTTCCTGAATCTGAACTTTTCCAATTGAAACCATTGCTGCGGTCCTGTCTTGGTTGGAATTTTCAACCTATTTAAACCCTTTGTTTATTCCTGTTTTCCATTTGTACACCTCAATCATATCCCCCTAATTCTACGCCTTTCTAGAGTGCAGATTGGGCCCCGCATCCTCATAGGGGAAAATTTCTGAAAATGGGATCAACTTTCATCCTCCCCGAGTTTTCCAGTGCATTTATATCCATTCTGTAATACGGTGACCAGAACTTTCAGCATAATCTAAATGAGGCCTAACAAAGATATATAGAGTTGAAGAACAACCTGAGGACTTCTGTTATTTATACTTCTTGATAGAAACCAAGGATTCTGTTAGCTTTATTGGAACACTTATGACTGTTTTCAGGCTTAGATTACTACTAACCCGAACTCCCAAATCCTTCTCGCAATTACAAGTAATAAGATCTATATTATTCAGCTTATATGTGGCATGGTTATTTCCTGCCCAACATTTAGAACTTTGTTTGTTTACATTAAACTGCATCTGCCACTTCTCCGACCACTGCATCAGTCTATTCAAATCATCCCGGAGTGCTTAATGTCCTCGTTTGAATGAATTGGGGGCCCATTTTGGTGTCATCAGCAAATTTACTTTTGCTACTATTTATTCCCCCATCTATGTCGTTTATGTAAATTTAAAAAAACAGGGGGCCCCAAA
>WNWK01051453.1:0-12484 GCA_009830355.1 Cherax destructor
ACTATCCAAATCCTACCATACCTGTGCCTGGCTTCTGACACAAGCATGCTACAAGTTATACTTGATGAGTTGAGAGCATTTATGGCTGACAGAGAATCAGTTACAATTAGAGAGTCCCTAAGAACACGGATATTGTAACTGTAGTACTGCAGTACAGTACTGTATAGCAGTTTTATAGTACTCTAGGTAATTTAGAGTAATTTTACTTACCTTTTCGAAAAGAGATGATGTAAACTGCTGTGAGCAACACTAGTGACTCACAGTAACTTTTATTCTGAGTTAGAGAAGCTGTAAAATTCTATTAGTGACTATTATTATAATAAAAACTAAGGGCTAAACCCCCAAGGGTCATACAACACTGCAGGGTAGGGTGTGCTGTGTAATAAGCTTGATCAGAAACTAGCGAGGGTGGAGAGTATAACGGAGGTAGAGTCAGTAAGGACGATGAGAAGTGTTAAAGGAAGTACAATGAAAGACCTGCATGCCTGATGACCTGCATGCATGATGACCTGCATGCCTGATGACCTGCATGCCTGATGACCTGCATGCCTGATGACCTGCATGCCTGATGCGAAGACAGAAAACCATAGTCTCCCAACCATGACATCGATGATAAGATCAGAATTCCAAACATGGCTTGATAGAATGTAATTTCTTATGAATCAACTCAGAACAATGTTATTGCCATCGGTTGCAAAGAATTAGATTAGATTTTGCCACCGAAGTGGCTAGTTTATTGTGCATCCCATAATCATTCTGTGGACGGTAGTGGCTAGTTATTGTGCACCCCATAATCATCCTGTAGACGGTAGCACAAGAGCATATGGATACAAAAAAGGCAAAGAAACTAGGCCCCAAAAGGGTTAACAATTGTACATTTGGATTTATATCTACAGTTCACTTATCTGTTACAAGCAAATTTAGGAAATTTGCTTAGTATAACTGGTAGTATCTTATTTTCATTAATAAGATATCTTGACATGTCACATAGGTTATTATACTGTCTATCTCTATATTCCTCAATAAGTGGACAATTAAGCACATAGTAACAGCCTGGTTGATCAGGCTCTGATCTAACATGAGGCCTGGTCACAGACCGGGCCGCAGGGGCGTTGACCCCTGGAACTCTCTCCAAGTAAACTCCAGGTAATAGTGTTCAATACAGTGACCATATGCCTGATCACATAATTTGCATTTAGTTTGATCATCATCTGTGTCTCAAAATTTTATGATTTTCTTTTAGGAAGCTTACTCATAGGTATATTTTATCTAAAAATAGTTTTTCAGAAAATCCTTAAAAATTCCTTAAATCGTCAAAAAATGCAGTAGGTTGAAGGAAACATGCCCAATGTTTCGACCCTTGCCGGGAATCGAACCACGTACACTGTGTGAGGCGAGAGCGTTGTATACCAGGCCATAGAACATGTGGATAATAATAATAATAATAATAATAATAATAATAATAATAATAATAATAATCCCAAACTGCCAGAAGTACTTGTAGCCAAGCCTAAGCCTGGCCACTACAACATCAGTCAGTCTATTCACATTGCAAGTTGTTCCATAAACATGCTTATCTATGTTCATGTTATCATAGTGGGTTATAGATCTACTCAGACTTCTAACTGCATTCCTATAGCAATCATTTTCATTATTTACTTCTCTCCTAATATTATTCCTAATGCTAGACACAGATATACCAAAGTTATATTCTACATTCTCCTTCTGGGTACTCCTCTTGGCTAAAATATCAACTTTATCATGAAAGAGCAATCCAATGTGTGATGGGATCCATAGCAATTGTACATTAAGAGTACCCGCTCAGCTCTCACAGTGAGAGGGTGTTGCTTAGCAGTCCCTGGTGGTCGATTGTGGAACTTGTGTTGTTTTCCACAAAATGGCGGAGAGGAGTAAACGCCGGGTGAATACCGTATGCATTGAGTTGTTGAAAGGAGCCATATATCCTAACAATGCAGACGTGCTCTTACCAGTTATTATTCGAGACACATATGGGATTCTTCATGATGAATTATATGGCATATCTTTGAATGGGGCCACAAGAATCTTTGTGAAGATGTTAACTACCAGTGTTTACGATCGTGTGGTGGAGCGGCATCAAGAGCACCGGTATGAGGTCAACCCAGGAGTAGATGTGCGTATGAAGGATAAAAATTCGTAATGTTCCATTCGAGGCTGGAGTGCAGGACATCAGAGACACCTTTGGATAGTATGGCGTAATACATGAGGCTACCATTGGACGATGGAGACAGGGACTTTATACTGGTTTCCCTGAGGGTTCTTTTACGTTCAAGATGACCCTTTAGTTTGATATCTTTATTATGCCCCCATACAAATCCTGTGGGCGGTAGTCAAAAGATTACAGAGGTACATAATGGGTCCAGGGACTGGCCCTGAGGAGACAAATACCGTCCTACATAGTTATGGAAGACTTCCTCACACAGGTGTACGTCACCTATGCTGGACAGTTGCGTACGTGTCGTATCTGTGGATCAGTGGGTCACATGGCAATGGATTGTGACAATGAAACGAAGGTTGATGATGTGGTGACGAGTCAAGAGGACGTGGGTGTGGTAACATCAGCAAAGTGGAGTGACATCATGGACGTTGAGGAGGAGCGTGTATATACTATACCGCTGGCTGCGGAGAATCAAGTTTCTGAGGGAGGAGTGGAGTCAACAGGGCCTATTGTGTTGGATATGGGTCTGGATGCACAAATCCTGGAGGATCTTCAGAAGCTGTTGGACAGCCCTTTGGATATAGGGTCCTTACAAGCGGAAGGCTTGGCAGGTGATGTAGAGTCTGGGGAGGTTGTGGAGAGCATTGTAGGGCAGTATTTGGGGAAAGAGGTAGAGAGTTCTCCTTTATCAATGTAGGTGGTGGATGTAGAGGTGCATCATCATAATGGGAATGATTATATAGAGGCGTCTGAGAGCTCTCGGAAGAGGCCGAGTGGATCGGAAGGGGACGATGTCCTTACGCCTGCCCAGAGGCCTAAGAAGACTTGGGTTGAGGTGGCAAGGGGTGCCAAGGAGGGGTAAAGAGAAGGGAAGAGGGACAGGTGCATAAAAGGTATGCTGACTTGGATGGTGATAGAAACGGAGATAGAGTGGGGAAAGTAGGTGTTGTAAAGGCAAGTGTACAGAAACTGCAGAGGCACAGAGGAAAGCCATCTTTGCAACCTTCAGGTGTCTTACTATGAATGCAAACGGCCTCAAGTCTGAGGTCAAGCGAAGTTGGGTTGAGGTCACTTTTAAGGTTTAAATATTGATTTATGTTTTATACAAGAGCATAATTTCCGGTTAAGTTGTGAATTACGATTGAATGAGTTTAAGATGTATGCAGGGAGCTCGGACAGATTCAAGGGTGGGGTGGCTGTAGGTGTTCGAGAATCCAGCCCTTTCCGTCTATTGACCTGGGAGGAGGGGGTGGGGGTAGGGGTTAAGAGTAGAAGGGTATTGGGGTGAGAACAAGGTGTGCTTTATAGGTGTTTATCTGCCAGCAGTAAATTGTAGGAAAACGAAAGAGGATTTTGTTTGTGAGGAGCTAGTTTTAAATCTACGAGGTTTACCATTAATAACTGTTATTGGTGGCGATTGGAATTGCGTGATAAGGAGAAGGGATGTTGAGCCAAGGGGTGCGAGATGTGAACTGGGGGTTTTGCGGGATGTCTTAAGGGTAGTGGGTGTGGTGGATGTGGTGCAGGGTGATGGCTACCAGGTTGAACACACATTTGTGAGGAGGGGTTATGAGGGACGTTTAGACAGGATATACGTATCCAAGGTTATAAATGTGATGAAAGTGCAGAGTGTGGATGTAGGTTTTTCAGATCATAGGGGAGTGCTTGTTGAGTTAGAATGCCAGGGTGTTGTGAAAACTTTTTCTAGTTATTGGAAGATGAATGTGAGGTTGTTGAGAGTTAATGATAGTTGTGAACGTTTTGCTGAATGGTGGGATGTAAAGTGGCAGGAGGGGAAGAGGGTTGAGGATATCATTGAATGGTGGTATAGTCAGGCGAAGCGGGGAATCAGGGAATATTATGGGAGGGAGGCGAGAAGGGAGACACAGTATAGGTATGGATTGCAACTTTACTTGGAGGGCCAGTTGAAATATTGCAACGAAATGGGAGCGGAAGTCATCTGGATGAGGTGGTGGGCTTGAGGGAACGTTTGAAAGAAGTGCAAAATGAAAGGTTTGATGCAATCAGGGTAAGAGGCGGGATAGAGGATGTGTTATGGGGTAACCTTCCATCGATCACGGTCCTCCGTAGATTCCAGCGGCGAAGGAAGGACATGACTATCTTGTCATTGCACGTAAATGATGAGATTGGAGGTTATGAAAAGGGGCAAGTCCTCCGCTCAACGGAAAGTATGAGTGTTTATGCTGAAAAGTGGTTTGGGCGGTACTTAGAGGAGAGGGAGGGGAATGAGTGGGCGAGGCAGGTTGTCTTGGAGAGTATAATTCCTAGGATAAGTGAGGATGATAAAGAGGGAATGGATGAGGTGATAAATGAGGAAGAGGTGTGGACAGCGATTCAAGGGATGAAGGTTGGTAAGGCGCCTGGAATTGACGGTATACCTAGTGATTTTTACATTTGCAATTGGAATGCCTTAAGAGACTGTCTAATTGCTCTGTTTAATAAAATGAAAGAGGTATGCATCATGGGGGGGATCAGCACATAGGAGTTGTGGTACTGGTGCCGAAGCGCGACGGAGCATCATCTATAACTGATTATTGAGCCATATCCCTTTAAAATGCAAATTATAGGATTTTTGCGCGCATTTTGGCGAATATAATTAAAAAGGTACTGGGTAATGTCATAGTGGAGGGACAATGTGGTATACCAGGCAGGAGTATGCGAATGGGACATTGTAAGATTAGGGATTTCATTGAGAATAGGTGGGGAGGAGGAAGTATTAGGTGTGGATTGGGAAAAGGCATATGACAGTGTTGACAGAGGTATGTTGTTGCATGTAATATATAGGCAAGGGTTCAGTGAAGGAATAATTAGTTGGGTGGTAACTTTGTATAGGGAAGCAAGTGTGTGAGTGCAGGTTAATGGGAGGGTAGGGGAAGAGGTGAGAATGGGAAGGGGTTTTTGACAGGGCTGTCCTTTATCGCAAATCCTTTTCACATGCGTGCAGGACCCGTTTTATAGGTTAATACAGGAGGGCGTCAGGGAGGGAGTGAGGGACTATGGTAGCGAAATGGGTATTGTAGGTTATGTTGATGATACGACTATTCTAGTGGGTACAGAGACGGGGCTGAGTAACGTGGGTAAGATCATTAGTGTGTTTGGTAGGGCGACTGGTTTAGGGGTAAATAGAGCAAAGTCAAAGTTGTTGGAGGTAGGATCATGGGCAGGCGGGGCATTGGAGTCTAGATATGGATGGTTGGTCATGGATAGGTTGAAAGTTTGTGGAGTGGTGTATTGTATTAACACACAATGATTGAGAGAAATTAACAATGAGGCTGTAGTTAAGGTGGCATTGGGGAGAATGAGTGGATGGAAACCGAGGGATGTCACAATGTTGCAGAGGGTAATTGTCGTTAACGTTTTAATTTATAGTAAATTGTGGCATATAGCAGCTGTATATCCCCTGGTTCAGAAGGATGTGATGTTGTTACAAACGAGGGCAATTAGATATATATGGGGCTATGGTAGGCACTGGTTGAACAAGGAGGTTGTGATGAAACCTGTGCGTGAAGGAGAAATGGGTTTAATAAATTTGTGTATGTTACAAGGGATATACGTGAAGCATAGGTTCTTGGGAGAGGCGGGGGTACGGGGTAGGTGGGTGGGTCAAGTGATGAGAGAGGAACGCAGATGGTGGAGTGGGAGAGCCTTGATGAGGTAGAAGATATGTTACGGAATCTATTGGCAGTTAGGGATCCTGGCCGGGTAAAGGTAGGGCGTCTAGTTAGGGTGGGAGGTGGGGCGGGAATGGAGACAGTGATAGGCGAAATGGTATTCCCTATGTACGATTGGAGAAGTGTATGGATAGGTTTGGTTAGGTTGAAGCTGCTTTGGGGGCAGATTATATACATATTTCTTGGAGTATGAGGGAGATACAGGGTGATGTTAAGATCAAGACTCTGGCGGCGCGGTTTTACCGCACAGGTTGTAGGAATAGAGAGTTGTATGGCAGGGCTTGGGTGCAGGATTTTCCGGAGGTGTATCGTATTATGACGGTGGAGAAGTTGTTAAGTTATAGGTAAGGTTGGATCGAAAGGGCTGGATACGGGAGGGGGGGGAGTAGGGTAAGGATAGATGTGAGATCTCGTGTAGGTGGCAGTGAGTGTGAGCAGGGTGAATCTGGTATGAATTGCTGGGGTGTGAATGAATGTCAGGAGGGGGTGAGGTTTAAGGGAGACGGATGACTTTTTTAGAATCTACTAATGATGGTGATATGGAATGTAAGTGTAATGTCTGCAAGAATGATGCTTTGTTGCATGGAAGTAGGGGGGAAGGGAAGGTGATAAAGTAAGGGGAAGAGTGTAGGTGGTTTTCCTCAGTGAGCAGATGTGCCGTGGATAAGAAAAGGTAATCATTCGGCTGTTTGCGTTTTGTTTTGACATGTGCTATAGGCTTTAGACGATGGCTTAACATCGTTAGTTAATTCAAACTTAATTATGTTACCTATAAATGAGGAGGAGGAGGTGTTGATTCACCAGGAATTCTTCCAGACCGGGTCTTTAACAGATGGCGACCCGGCACCGGCTCCCTGGCGTGGGAGTATCAGAGACCTTTGTCTCCCATGGGAAGGGGTACCCCTCAGCGGCGGGACCTACTGGCCCCAGGCCTAGCCACATTCCTCACCAGCACGAGGCAGGTAGGTAGATAGATGCTAAGACTCTCTGGTCTGCCACCTTCCCCGCCCCAAGGAAGCTGACAGGAAGGGCAGACTTGCGAGCCGCAGATGGTAGCAAGCTCTAGCCTTGGCACCTATCCTGCCCTAGAAGGGCTGGGAATGGTGATCGACCATCTATAAATGAGGAGGAGGAGGAGGTGTTGATTCGCCGGGAATTCTCCCGGCCCAGGTCTTTACCAGATGGCGACCCGACTCCGGCTCCCTGTCGTGGGAGTATCAGAGACCTAAGTCTCCCATGGGAGGAGGTATAAGACCCCTCATTGGCAGGACCAACTGTACCCAGGCCTAGCCACATTCCCCACCAGCACGGGGCTGGTAAGGAGAAGCTAGGCTTCTCTGGTCTGCCAATTTCCCTGATGGGAAGGGCAGGCTTGAGAGTTGCAGATGGTAGCAAGCTCCATCCTTGGCACCAACCCTGCCCTAGAAAGGCTGGGTATGGTGATAGACCTTCACCTCTATAAATGAGGAGGTGTTGATTCACCGGGAATTCTCCCGTCCTGGGTCTTTACCAGATGGCGACCCGGCTCCAGCTCCCTGGCATGGGAGTATCAGAGACCTATGTCTCCCATGGGAGGGGGTACCCCTCAGTGGCGGGACCAACTGGTCCCAGGCCTAGCCACATTCACCACCAGCACGAGGCAGGTGGTAGATAGATGCTAGGCCACTCTGGTCTGCCACCTTCCCCGCCCCAAGGAGGCTGACAGGAAGGGCAGGCTTGTGAGCCGCAGATGGTAGCAAGCTCCAGCCTTGGCACCTACCCTGCCCTAGAAGGGCTGGGCATGGTGATCGACCATCTATAAATGAGGAGGAGGAGGTGTTGATTCGCCGGGAATTCTTCCGGCCCGGGTCTTTACCAGATGGCGAACCGGCTCCGGCTCCCTGTCGTGGGAGTATCAGAGACCTAAGTCTCCCATGGAAGGAGGTACAAGTACCCCCTCATCGGCGGGACCAACTGTCCCCAGGCCTAGCCACATTCCCCACCAGCACAGGGCTGGTAGGAAGAAGCTAGGCCTCTCTGGTATGCCACATTCCCTGACGGGAAGGGCAGGCTTGAGAGTTGCAGATGGTAGCAGGCTCCAGCCTTGGCACCTACCCTGCCTTAGAAAGGCTGAGTATGGTGATAGACCTTCACCTCTAAAAATGATTTGTTGTTGTTGTTATAAATGAGGTGTTAGTGTTGATTCACCGAGAGAATTCCTGGCCCGGGTCTTTACCAGATGGCGACCCGGCTCCGGCTCCCTGGCGAGGGAGTATCAGAGACCTATGTCTCCCAAGGGAGGGGGTACCTCTCAGCGGTGGGACCAACTGGCTCCAGGCCTAGCCACATTCGCCACCAGCACGAGGCATGGAGGTAGATAGATGCTAGGCCTCTCTGGTCTGCCACCTTCCCTAATGGGAAGGGCAGGCTTATGAGCTGCAGATGGTAGAAAGCTCCAGCCTTGGCACCTACCCTGCCCTAGAAGGGCTGGGCATGGTGATCGACCTCTATAAATGAGGAGGAGGAGGAGGTGTTGATTCACCGGGAATTCTCCCGGCCCGGATCTTTACCAGATGGCGACCCAGCTCCGGCTCCCTAGCGTGGGAGTATCAGAGACCTATGTCTCCCATGGGAGGGTATACCCCTCATCGGGGGGACCAACTGGCCCCAGGCCTAGCCACATTCCCCACCAGCACGAGGCATGGAGGTAGATAGATGCTAGGCCTCTCTGGTCTGCCACCTTCCCTAACGGGAAGAGGGGCTTACGAGCTGCAGATGGTAGCAAGCTCCAGCCTTGGCACCTACCCTGCCCTAGAAGGGCTGGGCATGGTGATCGACCTCTATAAATGAGGTGTCGATTCACCGGGAAATCTCTCGGCCCGGGTCTTTACCAGATGGCGACCCGGCTCTGGCTCCCTGGCGTGGGAGTAGCAGAGACCTAAGTCCCCCATGGGAGGGGGCACCCCTCAGCAGCGGGACCAACTGGTCCCAGGCCTAGCCATATTCGCCCACAAGCACGAGGCAGGTAGGTAGATAGATGCTAGGTCACTCTTGTCTGCCACCTTCCCCGCCCCAAGGAGGCTGACGGGAAGGGCAGGCGTGCGAGCCGCAGATGGTAGCAAGCTCCAGCCTTGGCACCTACCCTGCCCTAGAAGGGCTGGGCATGGTGATCGACTCTATAAATGAGAAGGAGGTGTTGATTCACCGGAATTCCCCCTGGCCCGGGTCTTTACCAGATGGCGACCCGGCTCCGGCTCCCTGGCGTGGGAGTAGCAGAGACCTAAGTCTCCCATGGGAGGGTACCCTCAGCGGTGGGACCAACTGGTCCCAGGCCTAGCCATATTCGCCCACAAGCACGAGGCAGGTAGGTAGATAGTTGCTAGGCCCTCTGGTCTGCCACCTTCCCGCCCCAAGGAGGCTGACTGGAAGGGCAGGCTTGCGAGCCGCAGATGGTAGCAAGCTCCAGCCTTGGCACCTACCCTGCCCTAGAAGGGCTGGGCATGGTGATCGACCCGACCTATAAATGAGATAAATATAGGTGGTGTTAGGTTTGTGGTATTACTATGTATTGCATTATGATCATATAATGTTCATTGGTGAGCAGATTTGGTTATGAGGCTAAGACAATCTTCTTGTTGTAATATTTTTTATTTTGTGTAATAAATGTTATGATTTATTATATGTTGTAACTATAAAGGTACAATTACCTACAGTTGGTGAGGTGTGGTGGAGGTCCCTTTTTAAGTAATACATATATGATTGGCCGAGGTTGAGGATATAAAGCAAAATTGTTTGTGCAGTCATAACGGAAAGCATCATAGAGTTTTAAATTAACGTAAGCGTAGTGATTATGGCCAAGAGAGCAAATATATCTTGGGTGAAACGTGATTAAGTTGTGGTTGTAATATTGTGGTTATGGAGCTTCATTTTGTAGGTATATGTATAAGCAAAATTGTATAATAGTAATATTTATTGTTTTGTTTATAATTTTCTGTTCTGACAAGTGTCGGGATTGTTGACACAATGTTATATAATGTGATATATTAATTTTTAAGTGATAATCTGTTCTGTTGTTAGAATGGTTTGTTGATGACTGTCTAATTGTCCATGGTAATGTGTTTTGTACATTAAGTTTTTAAATAAAATATATAAAAACAAAATTCCAGTCCCACACAAATCCTAAAATATTTCGAAAACATATTTCCGTTTTGCATTTGTGAAAATGTAGAACAATCATTGATTTATGATTTCTGTTAAAATCATTTCAATTCAATCTCAGAACCACCATGCCCGGCCCTTTAAGGGCAGGGTAGGTGCCATAGCTGGAGCTTGCTACCATCTGCAGGTCTCAAGACTGCCTTTCCCATCAGCCTACCCTGGGGCGGGGAAAATGGCAGACCAGAGGGCCTAGCTTCTCCCTACGAGCCCCATGAGGGCAGGGAATGTGGCTAGGACTGGGGACAGTTGGTACCAACGAAGGGGTACTTGAGCCTCCTCCCCTGGAAGACATAGGTCTCAGATACTCCCATGACAGGGAGCGGGGCCGGGTCACCATCTGGAAAAGACCCGGACCGGGAGAGTACCGGCAATTTACACCCCACCCCTCATTTAAGTTACTTCAATAATAAAGGCGCAATTACATAAAATAAGTCATTGACTTCCGAAATAATCGCCTGAAACGAGACGGCCCATCGTCTCGGTAAAAATATTTTTTACCTAGAAAATCACTTGTTTCAGTTTTTCCTTACTGCACTCGTGATCTAGAGTAGTTAGCCTCATAAAAACTCCGTTTTCTCTTATAACAAAACCTCAGAAGGGAAAGTATGAGGAAGCTACCTGGAATAGTAAGTAAGTAAGTTTATTCAGGTATACACAAATACATTTACATACATTATCATACATAGCAGCATATGTGTAGAGAACCCAGGATAACCCAAAAAGTCAGACAGAGTGACTTATTTCCCATCAGTCTCAGCCAGATTATGCTATGGGCTACCAGTGCGGACAGGCGCCCACTTCCTGACCCTGGGATTCCCGGAGCCGCCGCTGGTATCACAGGGCGCCCCCACCAACCATTCAGAAGCAGCCCAGGGAACTGCGGGTGGCTATCCACCGCCTGCGCTTAGGGTATCCCACCACTGCACAGATCATTGAACAAGCAAGAGAGGAGCTCTGTGCCCACTGTGACCGGATGGTTTCCACTTCCCTGGTGCACTACCTGTTAGACTGCCAAGCTACATTGCCCCTTCGCGCAGACACTTCCCGATGACCCCGGTGGGGCGGGCCCGGGAAGATGAGGCGGCACATCTGGTGTACTTGGCTGTTAAGGATTTGGAGACCTTACTCCCAGTCATTGCATGTCACCCGCCCCCGCTGACGTCACTGTGAAGGCCTGCTGAGGGCCTCCGTTGCACCCTGCACCAACTACCTTTTGGGACTTCGTTTGTCCATAGATTCGGAGAGGACCAATCTTCCCACCAAAGGAATACCACACATGTACCTTTAACGTCAATACATGACACTTCCCTACAGGGAACCGATGCCGGGTCGCCAAATTGGAAGAGACCAGGGCCGGGATCCATACCAGCAGATCATATAGAATAGAATAGAAACCTGTGAGTGATCGACACCATGCCTAGCCCTTCTAGGGCAGGGTAGGTGCCTGAGCCAGAGCTTGCTTTCACCTGCAGCTTACAAGACTGCTCTTCCCATTAGCTCGCCTGGGGCAGGGAAGATGGCGGACCAAAGATGGGCCTAGCTTTCCCCGAGCCCCGTGAGGCGTTGGTCCCCAGATGGGGAGGTCCCACGCCCCCCCCCCAGGCAGCATTAGTCTGAGTCCCCGAAAAGGGGAAACCCAAAGGGCCCGGGGCCCCCACTTGGGCAAGGCCCAGGCCGGGGGGTCGGAATCAACAACAACAACTTTTTTCCCTGGGGTCCTTTCTTATTTCCATTGGGGGCCTTTTTATTTCCATTTCCCGGGTCACCTGGAGAGAACCGGGGGAAAGCCCCCCGGCCCCGGGCCGGGCCAGGCCTCCTGTTGGACCCGAGCCTGATCAACCAGGCTGTTACTGCTGGCCCCACGCAGTTCAACGTACGAACCACAGCCCAGCTGGTCAGGTACCCGACTTTAGGTGCCTGTCCAGTGCCCCCGCTTGAAGACAGCCAGGGGTTTGTTTGGAATCCCCCGATGTATGCTGGGGGGCAGTTGAACAATCTTGGGCCCCCAACTTTTGTGTTGTCCTCAACTTTTTAGTGGGACCCTTGCTCTTCATTGGGGGGGTGTTCATCGCCTGCCGAGTTTTTGCTTTGAGGGATGATTTTTTTAAGTTTGGTACTGCCCTCGAGAATTTTTCCCTGTGTATATAAATTATCTCTCCCCCTCGTTCTAAAAAAGGTTTTGGAACCCCGCGTTCCCAGTAGTTGGGGGGGTTTATCCCCTTATGGTGCGGTGAAGGGTTTCTGCACATTTTCAAGGTCAGCAATTTCCCCTGCCGAAAAGGGGCCGTTATTTCAGCAATATTCTAGCCTAGATAGAACAAACTCTGTAAAGTGTCAACATGGGCTTGGATCCCCGGTTTTTTAAGGGTTCTCATCCATCCCGTCATTTATCGAGCAG
>WNWK01051454.1:0-12484 GCA_009830355.1 Cherax destructor
CAAAAAAAACCCCCAGGAGGACGGGAAAAGGGTTTAGGCCCCATAGGACCCCCAGCCAAATTCAGCCAAACCCCCAGGAGGACCAGGAAGAGTTGAGGCCCCATAGGACCCCCCGACCAAATTCAGCCAAACCCCCAGGAGGACCAGGAAGAGTTGAGGCCCCTGGACCCCCAGACCAGAATTCAGCCAAACCCCCAGGAGGACCAGGAAGGTTGAGGCCCCAAAAGGGGGCCCCCGACCCAAAATTTTTAAAAGGCCCCAAAAAAACCCCCCCAGGACCCGGAAAAGGGGTTGGGGGGCCCCCCCGGGGGGCCCCCCCCCCAAAAATTCCCCCCCAAACCCCCAGGACCCCCCAAGGATTGAGGCCCCCATTTTTACCCCCCGACCAGAATTCAGAAACCCCCCCAGGAAAGGAAAAAATTGAGGGCCCCCGGACCCCAGGCCAGAATTGGACAACCCAAAAAAAACCCCCCCCCAGGACCCGGAAGGTTGGGCCCCATAGGACCCCCCCCGACCCCCCAAATTTAGCCCCAAAAACCCCGGGGGGCCAGGGGTTGGGGCCCCCATAGGACCCCCCGACCAAATTCCCCCTGGGGCCAAAAAACCCCCCCCCAGGACCCGGAAGGGTTGAGGCCCCCCTAGGGCCCCCCAGACCCCAAAAAAGGTGGGGCCCCCCCGGAGGGGAAAGGGGGGAAAAAGGTTGGGCCCCCCGGGCCCCCCCAAACCCCCAAGGGCCAAAAACCCCCCCCAGGACCCGGGGGAAAAATTTTTTGGCCCCCAAACCCCGGGCCTTTCCAAGAAAGCCAAACCCCCAGGAGGACCAGGAAGGGGTTTTTAAAGGCCCCCCCACCCCCCCGGCCAAATTCCCGACGAAAAAAACCCCAAAAGGGGGGGGAAAGGGGGGGGCCCCCCCCGGGGCCCCCCCCCCAAAATTCCCCCCCCCCCCAGGAGGACCCGGGAAAAAAGGGGTTTGGGGGGGCCCCCCCCCCCGGGCCCCCAGACCAAAAATTTTAAAACAAAAACCCCCCCAAAAGGGGCCCCCAAGAGTTTTTTGGCCCCATTTGGACCCCCCCCCCCAAAAAGCCAAAACCCCCCCCGGGGGCCCGGGAAAAAAGGGGGGGGGCCCCCCCAAAGGGGCCCCCCGCCAAATTCGAAAAACCCCCAAAAAAACCCCCGGGGGACCCAGAAAGCCGGGCCCCCCCAAAAGGGGGCCCAAAAGGAAAATTCCCCCAAAAACCAAAACCCCCCCCCAGGACCCGGGGGAAAGGTTGGGGGCCCCCCTAGGACCCCAGACCCAGGGTTCCCAAAAAAGGGGCCCCCCGGGGGGCCCGGGGGAAGGGTTTTGGGGGGCCCCCCCCGGGGCCCCCCCGACCCCGGTTCCGAAGGCAAAAACCCCCCCGGGGCCAGGAAGGGTTTAGGCCCCCCGGGCCCCCAGGCCAGGGGGAGGCCCAAAAAAACCCCCCCCCAGGACCCGGAAAAAGGTTTTGGGCCCCCGGGGCCCCCCCAAAAAAAGGGGCCAAAAACCCCCAAAAGGGGGAGGGAAAAAGGGTTGGGGGGGCCCCCGGACCCCCCCCCAAATTCAAAAACCAAAACCCCCCCCGGAGGACCGGGGGAAGGGGGTTGGGGGGCCCCCTAGGACCCCCAGACCAAAAATTTTTGGGAAAAAAACCCCCGGAGGGGGCCCGGAAAGTTGAGGCCCCCATAGGGCCCCCCCCCCAAAAATTTTTAAAACAAAACCCCCCCCCAGGAAGGAAGGTTGGGCCCGGGCCCCAGGCCAAATTCGGGGGAAAACCCCCCCCAGGACAGGAAAAAAACCCCATGGACCACCCAAACCGGGGCCCCAAAACCCCCCCCAAGGGGGAAAGGGGAAAATTGGGGCCCCCCCTGGGGCCCCCCCGGCCCCCCAGCAAAAAACCCCCCCCCGGGCCAGGAAGGTTTTTGGGCCCCCCGGACCCCCCGACCAAATTCCCCAAAAAAACCCCCAGGGGGACAAAAATTGGGGGGGGGCCCCCCCCGGGCCCCCCCCCCAAATTCAAGGGAAAAAACCCCCGGGGGGACCAAAAAGAGGTTTTGGGGCCCCCCCCCCCAGGCCCCCAAATTCCCCCCGGGCCCCCCCAAAAAAACCCCCGGAGGACCAGGAAGGGGGAGGCCCCCCCCGGACCCCCCCCCCCCTTCCCAAAAGCCAAAACCCCCCCGGAAAAGGGGGGGGAAGGTTGAGGCCCCCCCCGGGCCCCCCGGGGGGGGGGGGCCAAAAAAACCCCCGGAGGAAAGGAAGGGGGTTTGGGGCCCCCCCCGGGCCCCCCCCCCCAAGGGGAAAACCAAAAAGGGGCCCCCAAAAAACCCCCGGAAAAAGGAAACCCCCGGGGAAAAGTTTAGGCCCCCCCCGGACCCCAGACCAGAATTCCGGGGGCCCCCCAAAAGCCCCCCCCAGGACCGGGGGAAGGGGGTTTAGGCCCCCCGGGCCCCCCGGCCAAAAATTTTTCGGCCCCCGGGGACCGGGGAAAAAAGGGGTTGGGGAAAAACCCGGACCCCCGGGGTCCCGACCCCAAAAAACCCCCCCAGGAAGGAAGAATTTTTTGGGCCCCCAAAGGGGGCCCCGGCCAAATTCAAAAAGCACCCCAAAAAAGGAAAAAACCGGGGAAAGGGGGAAACCCCCGGGGGCCCCCCCCAAAAACGAAAAACCCCCAGGAGGGCCGGGGGAAAAAGGGGGGGGGGCCCCCAAAAGGGGGCCCCCGGGGGGGGAAATTTAGCCCAAAAAAACCCCCGGAGGACCGGGGGAAGGGTTTGGGGGGCCCCCCCGGGGGGCCCCCCCCCCGTTGAAAAGGGAAAAACCCCCCCCAGGACCAGGAAGGGTTGGGGGGGCCCCCCCGGGCCCCCCCCCCCCCGAAAAATTTTTTGGCGCCCCCAGGAGGAAAGGAAGGTTGGGGGCCCCCCCCGGACCCCCAGGCCAAAAATTTTTAAAAACCCAAAAAACCCCCCGGAGGACCCGGAAGGGAGGCCCCCCCCGGGGGGCCCCCCCCAGAATTCCAATGGCAAAAACCCCCCGGAGGAAGGAAGGGGGTTTAGGCCCCCATGGACCCCCCCCCCCAAATTCAAAACAACCCCCCGGAGGGGGGGAAAAAGTTGAAGCCCCCCTAGGACCCCCCCGACCAAAAATTTTTGGGGGCCCAAAAACCCCCCCGGGGGACCGGAAATTTTTCCCCAAGGGGGCCCCCCCAAACAAACCCCCCCAGGAGGACCGGGGGGTTGGGGCCCCCCGGACCCCCAGACCCCAAATTAGGCCCAAAAACCCCCCCCCAGGACCAGGAAGAGTTGGGGGCCCCCAGGACCCCCCCGACCAAAAATTGGGCCAAAAAACCCCCCCGGAGGACCAGGAAGGGGGTTTTTGGCCCCCCCCGGACCCCCCCGACCCCGAATTCCGGAAAAGCCCCCCCCCGGGGGGCCCGGAAAGTTGGGCCCCCTGGGGGGCCCCGGGGGAAATTCAAGGCCCCAAAAACCCCCCCCCGGGGGCCAGGAAAAAAGAGGCCCCCCTGGACCCCCAGGCCAAATTGGAAAAAAAACCCCCGGAGGACCCGGGAAGGGGTTTTTGGGCCCCCCGGGGGGCCCCCGGGGGCCCAAAATTGAAAGCCCAAAAAAAACCCCCCCCAGGACCAGGAAAGTTGGGGGGCCCCCCCCGGACCCCCCCCACCAGAATTCAAAGGGCCCCCAAAAACCCCCCCCCAAAAGGGGGAGGGGAAAAATTTGAGGCCCCCCTAGGGGCCCCCCGACCCCCAAAATTCCCCCCAAAAAACCCCCCCCAGGGCCAGGAAAAGTTGGGGTTTTGGGGGGCCCCGGGGCCAAAAATTAAAAACCAAAAACCCCCCGGAGGGGGGGGGAAAAAGGGGGGAAGGACCCCCCGGCCAGAAAAATTTTTAAAGCCCCAAAAAAACCCCCCCGGGGGCCCCCAAGAGTTTTGGGGCCCCCCTTTGGACCCCCAGACCCAAATTTAAAAAAAAACCCCCAGGAGGACCCCCCAAAAGTTGAGGCCCCCCTGGACCCCCCCCGGCCCCCCAAATTTGAAAAGCCAAAAAACCCCCCCCAGGACCAGGAAAATTTTAGGCCCCCCCCAGGACCCCAGACCCCCCTTGGGGAAAAAAACCCAGGGGGTTTAAGGGGAAGGGGGGGCCCCCCCGGGGCCCCCCCCCCCAAAAAATTTCCCCCAACCCAAAAACCCCCCCAGGACAGGAAGGGTTGGGGGGCCCCCGGACCCCCGGGGAAAGGCAACCCAAACCCCCCCCCAGGGGGAAGAGTTGAAAGGGGCCCCCCAAAGGGCCCCAAAAACCCAAAATTTGAGCCAAAAACCCCCGGAGGGGGCCCGGGGGAAAAAAAGGGGCCCCCTTTGGACCCCCAAAACCCCCAAACCCCGGGGAAAACCCCCCCCCGGGGGGGGGAGGGAAAAGGGGTTTTTGGGCCCCCCTAGGACCCCCCCCCAATTAGCCAAAAAAACCCCGGGGGACCCCCCAAAAGTTGAGGCCCCCAAGGGCCCCCGGGAAAAAATTTTGGGGGCCCCGGAGGACCCGAAGGGGAAGGCCTGGGCCCCCGACCAAAGGGGGAATAGCCAAAAAAAACCCCCGGGGGGGCCAGGAAGAGTTGGGGGGCCCCCAAAGGGCCCCCAACCAAATTCAAAAACCAAAACCCCCCGGAGGACAGGAAGGTTGAGGCCCCCTGGGGGGCCCCCCAAAAAAATTCCAAAAACCCCCCAGGAGGACCAGGAAGAGTTGGAGGGGCCCCCCCCGGACCCCCCGACCCCCAAAACAGGGAAAAAACCCCCCCAGGACCAGGAAGAGTTGGGGCCCCCATGGACCCCCCCCCCAAAGTGGCCCCAAAAACCCCCCCCGGGGCCAGGAAGAGTTGGGGCCCCCCCTAGGACCCCCAGCCCCCAAACCGGGAAGACAAAAAACCCCCAGGAGGACCAGGAAGGGTTCAGGGGGCCCCTGGACCCCCCCCCCCAAACCCCCAAACCAAAACCCCCCCCGGGGGGCCCCGGAAAAAAGAGGCCCCCATAGGACCCCCCCCCCAAATTTAAACCAAAAAACCCCCCAGGGCCCCGGGGGGGGTTTAGGCCCCCATAGGACCCCCAGGGGAAATTCAAGGGGCCCAAAAAACCCCCCCAGGACCGGGGAAAAAATTTGGGGGATGGGGGGCCCCGGCCAAATTCAGGGGCCAAAAAAACCCCCCCCAGGACCGGAAAGTTGGGGGCCCCCTTTGGGCCCCCCGAAAATTCAAGGCCCAAAAAAACCCCCGGAGGACCAGGAAGGTTTTGGGGGGGCCCCTGGACCCCCCCGGGGGAAAAATTTGGCCAAAAACCCCCCAGGGCCAGGAAGAGTTGGGGCCCCCAAGGACCCCCCCGACCCCCCTTTGAAAGCCCCCCCCAGGAGGACCAGGAAGAGTTGGGGGGCCCCCCCCGGACCCCCAGACCCCCCTTGGGGGAAAACCCCAAAAACCCCCCGGGGGGCCGGGGAAAATTTTAGGCCCCAAAAAGGGCCCCCCGGGGGGGGAAATTAAAGGGAAAAACCCCCCCCCAGGACCCCGGAAGGTTGGGGGCCCCAAGGACCCCCCCCCCAAATTTGGGGCCAAAAAAACCCCCCCCAAAAGGGGGGGAAGGGGGTTTAGGCCCCCCCCTTTTTACCCCCCCGACCCAAAAATTTTTGGGAAAACCAAAAAAAACCCCCCCAGGACCGGGGAAAAAAATTTGGGGCCCCCAAAGGGGGCCCCCGGGGGAAAATTTAAAAGGCCCCAAAAAAACCCCCCCAGGACCGGGGGAAGGGGGTTTAGGCCCCCCTGGACCCCAGGCCAGAAAAATTTTTGGGCCCAAAAAAAGGAGGAAAACCCCCAAGGGTTGGGCCCCATTGGGGCCCCCCGCCAAAAATTTAGGGGCCAAAAAAAAACCCGGAGGACCAGGAAAGGGGTTTTTCCCCCCATTTTTTGGGCCCCCCGGGGAAACCATCCACCCCCAGGAGGACCCGGAGAAAAAGAGGGGCCCCCCCGGGCCCCCCCCCAAATTCAAACCCAAAAAAAACCCCGGAGGACCCGGAAGAGTTGGGCCCCCCCCGGGCCCCCCCCGACCAAATTCCAAGGCCAAAAAAAACCCCCCCCAGGGGGGGGAAGGTTGAGGCCCCATAGGACCCCAGGCCCCAAATTTGGGAAAAACCCCCCAGGAAGGGGGAAGGGGGTTTAGGCCCCCCTAGGACCCCCAGACCAAAAAATTTTTCCCCAAAACCCCAGGAGGGCCAGGAAGGGTTGAAACCCCACCCAGGACCCCCCCGACCAAATTGGGTGGGCCCAAAACCCCCGGAGGACCCCCAAGGTTGGGGGGCCCCCCGGCCCCCCAAAAAATTTTTAAAAAAAAAAACCCCCCGGAGGACCAGGAAGGGTGGGGGGCCCCCGGGGGGCCCCCGACCAAAAATTCCCGGGGCCCAAAAACCCCCCCCAGGACCAGGAAGGTTGGGGCCCCATGGACCCCCGACCAAAAATTAAAACAAAGCCCCCGGGGGGACCGGGGGAAAAGGGGGGCCCCCCTGGGGCCCCAGGCCCCCAAAATTGGGGAAAAAAACCCCCGGAGGACCAGGGAAAAGGGGGCCCCCCGGACCCCGGCCATTGAATGCAAAAAAACCCCCCCAAGGGGGAAATTGGGGGGCCCCATGGGGACCCCCGGGAAAAATTTAAAACCAAAACCCCCCGGAGGACCGGGGAAAGGGGTTTTTGGGCCCCCAAAAGGGGGCCCCCCCCAAATTCAAAAAAAAAACCCCCCCCCGGGGGACCCGGGAAAGTTGAAAAGGGCCCCCCTTTTGGCCCCCAAAAACCCCAAAAATTTTTAAAAAAAAAACCCCCCCCCGGAGGACCCCGGGAAGGGGCAAAAACCCCCTTGGGCCCCCCCGACCAGAATTTTGGGAAAAACCCCCCCCAGGGAAAAGGGAAAAATTTAAACCCCCCACCCCAGACCAAAATTTTTAAAGGGGGAAAACCCCCAGGAGGACCGGGGGAAAAAATTTAGGCCCCCCCCAGGCCCCCCCCGGTTTTCCCGCCCCAAAAAAACCCCCGGGGGACCCCGGAAAGTTGAGGCCCCGGACCCCCCCCCCCCAAAATTTAAGGGGCCCAAAAAACCCCCGGGGAAGGAAAAAGGGGGGGGCCCCCCCCGGACCCCCAGGCCAAATTCGGGCCCCAAAAAAACCCCCCCCAGGACCAGGAAGGTTGAGGCCCCCGGGGGGCCCCCACCAAAAATTCCGAAAAACCCAAAAGCCCCCCAGGAGGACCAGGGGAAGGGGGTTTGGAAAAGGGCCCCCCCCGGGACCCCCCCCCCCCAAAAAAAAACCCCCCCCAGGGCCAGGAAAGTTGAGGCCCCCGGGAACCCCCCAAAAAAATTCCCCAAAAAAACCCCAAAACCCCCCCCAGGGGGGGAAGGGTTTTGGGGGGCCCCCCACCCCCCAGCCAAAAATTTTTTTCCCAAAAAACCCCCAGGAGGACAGGAAAGTTGAGGCCCCCCCCGGACCCCCCCCCCAAGGGGGCCCAAAAACCCCGGGGGGCCCCGGGAAGGGGAAAAAAAAGGCCCCAAAAAAGGAAAACCCCCAAAAGGGCCCAAAATTCCCCGGGGGGCCAAAAAACCCCCCCCCCAGGACCAGGGGAAAAAGGTTGGGGGCCCCCCCAAAAGGGGGCCCCCGCCAAATTCGAAAAGCCAAAAAAACCCCGGAGGGCCAGGAAGGTTGAGGCCCCCTGGGGGGCCCCCCCAAATTCAGGGCAAAAACCCCCAGGAGGGGGAAGAGTTGAGGCCCCATAGGGCCCCCCCCCCAAATTTAAAAGCAAAAACCCCAGGAGGACCAGGAAAAATTTTGGGGGGCCCCTAGGAACCCCCCCAAAAATTAAGGGAAAACCCCCCCAAAGGGGGGGGAAAGGGGTTAAGGGGCCCCTTGGGGGGCCCCCCCCCCAAAATTTGGCCCAAAAAACCCCCGGAGGCCAGGAAGAGTTGAGGCCCCCCTAGGACCAAAATTCCAAAAACCCCGGAGGACCAGGGGAAATTTTTTGGGCCCCCCCCGGGCCCCCGGGGCCCAAAATTTCCCGAAAGGCAAAAAACCCCCCCCCAGGGGGAGGAAGGGTTGAGGGGGCCCCAAAAGGCCCCCCCCCCCGAATTCGGCAAAACCCCCCGGAGGACCCAAAGGGAAAAAAGGGGTTTAGGGGGCCCCCCCGGGCCCCAGACCAATAACCCCCAGGGGGGCCAGGGGAAAAAAGGGGGGGGCCCCCCGGACCCCCCCCCCAAAATTTTTCCCAAAAACCCCCAGGAGGACCAGGAAGGTTGGGGGCCCCCCCCGGGCCCCCCCCCCAAAATTAGACCCCGCCCCAAAAAACCCCGGAGGGGGAGGAAGTTGAGGCCCCATAGGACCCCCCCCCGACCAAAAACCCCCCAAAACTTTTCCCAAGGGGCCCCCCCGGAGGAACCCCCGGGGAAAAAGGGGCCCCCGGGGGGACCCCAGGCCAAAAAATTTACCCAAAAAAAACCCCCGGAGGACCCGGAAGAGTTTTGGGGGGCCCCCTAGGAAAAAAAAAAAATTCCCCAAGGGAAAAAAACCCCCAGGAGGACCAGGAAGAGTTGAGGCCCCCCTAGGGGGGCCCCCCGACCAAATTCCGGGGAACCCCAAAAAAAACCCCCCCGGAGGACCAGGAAGGTTGGGGGGCCCCCCAAAAGGGGGCCCCCGGCCAAACCAAAAGGGCCCCCAAAAAACCCCCCCAGGACCAAGGGGGAAAAATTAAAAGGCCCCCCAAAAGGCCCCCCCCAAAAATTTCCGGCCAAAACCCCCCCGGAGGACCGGAAAAAGGGTTTGGGCCCCCCTAGGACCCCCCCCCGACCCAGAAAAATTTTTCCCCAAAAACCCCCCCCCAGGACCCCAAGAAAAAGAGGGGCCCCAAAGGGCCCCCGGGGGCCCAAAAAAATTTAAGGCCCCAAAAAACCCCCCCCGGGGGCCCGGAAGGGTTGGGGGGCCCCCCGGACCCCCCCAACCCCGGGTTTTGGGGAAAACCAAAAACCCCAGGAGGACCAGGAAGGGGTTAAATAGGCCCCCCCCCCAAAATTTAGGCAAAAAAACCCCCGGGGGACCCGGAAGGTTGAAACCCCGGGGGCCCCCCCCCCAAATTCAAGGCCCCAAACCCCCCGGGGGGCCCGGAAAGTTGGGCCCCCCTAGGACCCCCAGGCCAAATTAAAAAAACCCCCAAAAGGGGGGCCAGGAAAAGGTTGAGGCCCCATGGACCCCCCCCCCAAAAATTTTTCCAAAAAAAACCCCCAGGAGGACCCCCCAAAGGGGGGGGGCCCCCCCCGGGGGGGGCCAAAATTCAGGCCCAAAACCCCAGGAGGGGAAAATTTAGGCCCCCATGGACCCCCCGGGGGGGGAATTTTAAAACCCCAAAAACCCCCCCCAGGACCAGGAAAAATTGGGGGCCCCCCGGGCCCCCCGGAACCCCCAAATTTAAAAAAAACCAAAAAAACCCCGGAGGGCCAGGAAGAGTTGAGGCCCCATGGACCCCAGGCCAGGCCGAGGGAAAAACCCCCCCCCCAGGACCAGGAAAAGTTGGGGCCCCATAGGGGGCCCCAGGCCAAATTCCAAGGGAAAAACCCCCCCGGAGGACCGGAAGAGTTGGGGGCCCCCCGGGCCCCCCGACCAAATTTGAATGAAAAAACCCCGGAGGACCAGGAAGGGGGGGCCCCATAGGACCCCCCCCCCAAATTCAAAACCCAAAAAACCCCCCCCCAGGACCGGAAAGGGGTTGGGGCCCCCCCGGACCCCCAGACCCAAAATTTTTAAAAAAAAAAACCCCCCGGAGGACCCGGAAGAGTTGAGGGGCCCCCCCCGGACCCCCCCCCCAAATTTTAATGACAAAAACCCCCCAGGAGGACCCGGAAGGGTTTAGGCCCCATGGACCCCCAAACCCAAAATTTAGCCAAAAACCCCCAGGAGGACCCCCCAAAGTTTTGGGGGCCCCCTAGGACCCCCCCCCCAAGTTCAGGGGCCAAAAAAAACCCCGGAGGACCCGGGGAAAGGGTTTGGGGGCCCCGGACCCCAGACCAAAAATTTGAACCCCAAAAAACCCCCCCCAGGACAGGGGGAAGGGGGTTTAGGCCCCATGGCCCCCCCCCCCCGAATTGAAAAAAAAACCCCCAGGAAGGGGGGGGAAGGGTTGGGGGCCCCCCCGGGGGCCCCCCCCAAATTCCCGGGCCCAAAAAAAACCCCGGAAGGGGGGAGGAAGAGTTGAGGCCCCCCCCCTTTTTTTGGGGGGAATTCCCCCAAACCCCCCAGGAGGGGGAGGGGTTTAGGCCCCCCGGACCCCCCGGGGGAAAAATTCCCCCAAAACCAAAAACCCCGGGGGGACCAGGAAGAGTTGAGGCCCCCCCGGGACCCCCCGACCCCAAAAAGGGGCCCAAAAAAACCCCCCCCGGGACCAGGAAGGTTGGGGGGCCCCATAGGGGCCCCCAGACCGGTTTTTTGACCCCAAAAACCCCAGGAGGACCAGGGGGAAAAGGTTTTTTGGGAAAAACCCCTGGACCCCCCGGGCCAAAAATTTTTCCAGCCCCCAGGAGGACCAGGGGAAAAAGGGGTTTTTGGGCCCCCCCCGGGCCCCCCCCCCCAAAAATTTTTGGGGCCCAAAACCCCCCCGGAAGGGGGAAAAGGTTTTTTGGGCCCCCCCCCCCAGAAAACCCCCCCAAAAAAAACCCCCCCCAGGGGAAAAGGGAAAATTTGGGGGGGCCCCCCCGGACCCCAGACCAAAATTCCCCCCCCAAAAAAACCCCCGGAGGACCCCGGGAAAAATTAGGGGCCCCCCCGGGCCCCCAGGCCCAAAAATTTTTAACCCCAAAAAAAACCCCCGGAGGACCAGGAAAAAGGGGGGGGGGCCCCCGGACCCCAGACCCCCAAAAAAAAAACCAAAAACCCCCCCCCAGGACCAGGGGAAAAAAGGGGTTGGGGGCCCCCTTTTTACCCCCCCGGGGAAAAATTTCCAAGGGAAAAAAACCCCCGGAGGACCCCCAAGAGTTGGGGCCCCCTTTTTAACCCCCCCAAGAATTCCAAAAAAAACCCCCCGGGGGACCAGGAAGGGGGGCCCCAAGGACCCCCCGACCCCCAAAAAGGGGGAAAAAAAAACCCGGGGACCGGGAAGGGTTGGGGGACCCTTTTTACCCCCCCCCCCAGAATTCCCCCGGCAAAAACCCCCCCCGGAGGACCAGGAAAGTTGGGGCCCCATAGGACCCCCCGACCAAAAATTCCCCCAAAAAAAAACCCCCAAAAGGGGGGCCGGGGAAAAAATTGAGGCCCCCCTAGGACCCCCCCGACCAAATTCGAAAAGCCCCAAAAAACCCCCCCCCAGGACCAGGAAAGTTGAGGCCCCCCTAGGACCCCCGGGGAAATTCCCCGGGCCCCAAAAAAAAACCCCCCGGAGGACCGGAAGGGGGTTGGGGAGGCCCCATAGGACCCCCAGGCCAAATTAAAGGGCCCCAAAAAACCCCCCCCCAGGACCCGGGGGAAAAATTGGGGCCCCCCCGGGCCCCCCCCCCAAAAATTTCCGAATAACCAAAAAACCCCCCCAGGAAAAGGAAAAGGGCCCCAAAAGGGACCCCCTTTTTCCCCCCCCCCCAAAAATTGGGGAAAAGGGCCAAAAACCCCCCAGGAGGACCCCCAAAAAGGGGTTGGGGGGCCCCCCCCCCGGGCCCCCCCCCCAAAAATTCCGGGAAAAAAAACCCCGGAGGACCAGGAAAATTGAGGGCCCCCCTAGGACCCCCCCACCAAATTCGGCCAAAAACCCCCGGGGGGCCCGGAAAGGGGTTGGGCCCCCCCCGGGTTTAAAAACCAAAAAAATTTTTAAAACCCCCAAAAACCCCCCCCAGGGGGGGGGGAAAAATTTGGGTTTGGGCCCCAGGCCAAAAGCCAAAAAACCCCCCCCAGGGCCAGGAAGGTTGGGGCCCCCCGGGGCCCCCCCCCCGATTAAAAAAGGGAAAAAAACCCCCCCGGGGGCCAGGAAGGGGGGGGGCCCTTTTTACCCCAGACCAAAATTTGGGAAAAAAACCCCCCGGAGGGCCAGGAAGAGTTGAGGCCCCATAGGACCCCAGACCAAATTCAGCCAAAACCCCCAGGAGGACCAGGAAGAGTTGAGGCCCCATAGGACCCCCAGACCAAATTCAAGCCAAAAACCCCCAGGAGGACCAGGAAGAGTTGAGGCCCCATAGGACCCCCAGACCAAATTCGAGCCAAACCCCCAGGAGGACCAGGAAGGTTGAGGCCCCATAGGACCCCAGACCAAATTCAGCCAAAACCCCAGGAGGACCAGGAAGAGTTGAGGCCCCTAGGACCCCCAGACCAAATTCGAAAAGCCAAAACCCCAGGAGGACCAGGAAGAGTTGAGGCCCCATAGGACCCCCAGACCAAATTCGAAAACAAAACCCCCAGGAGGACCAGGAAGAGTTGAGGCCCCA
>WNWK01051455.1:0-12483 GCA_009830355.1 Cherax destructor
TTAATAATTTTAAGCATAAAATTAAAATATTTTTTGAATATTTATTTTGACTTTGAAATTTTCTAAATATTTATAATATATTAATTTTAATTAATAAATTTTCAATAAATTTTGGAAAAGTAAAAATTATTATTTTTTTAGAAGTTTAAAGATTATTTATTAAAATAGTTTTAGAAAATTTGAAAATTAAAATTAATTATAAAAATCATAATATTTAACATTTTAAAATATTATTAAATTTTAAAAATCAAAAATTAAAAATAATTTTAAAATATTTCATTTATTTTAAAAATTGAACTTAACTAGAAAATGCTAAAATCTTAGATTTTCACTTTTAAGTTTGATTTTGAAATTTTGAATAAATTATATATTTTAATTTTTAAGATTTCTTAATAAATAGATATAAAAAATTTTATATTTATTAAAAAGTATAAATATATTTTATAATTTTAAATTTTTATTTAATCAAAAATCCATAAAAATAAAATATATTTTTGAATATTTATATTATTTAATATTTAAAAAATCATTAAAATTATAAATCAATATTTTTGAATATTTATTTTAAAAATTGATTAATCTCAAAAAATTTGCTAAAATCTATTTTTCAATTTAATTTTAACGTTTGATTTTGAAAATATTTTTAAAATCTTTTATATAATTAAAAATTTCAGATTAAATAGAAATAGCAAATTTTGATTTAGAATTTTCTAAGATATTTTATAAAAATATTTTTAAAAATTTTAAAATCCTATAAAATTATAAAATCAAATTTTATATATTTTTTAAATTTATTAAAATTAAATTTTAAAATATTAAAATCTATTAAATATTTTATAAATCTTTATTTTGAAAAATTTGAAAATTAACTTAAAATTAAATAATTTATGCATTGTTAAGTTGCTTTTTAAATCATTTAGCTAAAATATTATTTTACTTTAATAGATTTTACTTGAAATTTGAATAGCAAAATATTATTATTTAGAATTATTAATATTTTTAAAAATTAGAAAATTAAAAATTTATATTTTCAATTAAAAATTAAAATTAATTAAAATTTAAAATATTTTTAAATTAAAATCATAAAATTTTTATTTTAATATTTTTATAAAATTAATAAATTTAAATGATTTTTGCATATTTGTAAACGTTAAAAGTCAAAAATATTTTTTAAACTTATTAACTTTTATTAAAATTTTTAAAATAAAACTTATTTCAAATAATAAGTTATATTGAAATTTATTAAAATTTAAATCCTTAAATTAAAATATTTATAAATTTTTTAAAAATATAATTAATCAAAAATCTAAAATTATATTTTTATATATTTAATTTTTATTAAACTAAAAATTAAAAAATCTAATTTTATATTTTAAATTGAATTTTAGAATTGAAATTTTGAAACATTTTTTATTTCTTTTAGAGTTTATGTTTTTACAAAAATTATTTAAAAGCAAATTATCTATCAAAAATAGTTTTTCAGAAAATCTTGAAATGCCTTAATCGTCAAAAAATGCAATAAAAATTTTATACATTTTTGAATATTTTTAATTATTTACATATTTTTAAAAATCATATTAAAAATCTATAAAAATCAATATTTTTATAGAATATTTCATATTATTTTCGAAAAATACATGAAACATTAAAAAGCTCAGAAAAATGTGCTAAAATCGTATTTTTTGCATATTTGACGTTTAGAGCGGTTTGAGACTTTTTTGACAAACTCATTTTAGCTAAAATACTAATTTTCACACTTTTAAATGAATTTCTACTGCATGAAATTATGGAAAATAGCAAAATTTTATATTTTCTTAGGAATTACTATAGGTTATTTTATCTAAAAAATAGTTTTTCAAAAATCTTGAAAATCTTTAATGTAAAAATGCATAAAATAGTTTTATACATTTTTAAATTTATAATTATTTACATATTTTTAAAAATCATTAAAAATCTATAAAATCAATATTTTATAGAATATTTCAATTATTTTCGAAAAATACATGAAACATTAAATCAGAAAAAGTGCTAAAATCGTCATTTTATGCATATTTCACGTTTTAGAGCGGTTTATGTTTCTTGAAAACTCATTTTTAGCTAAAATACTTAATTTTCACACTTTTAAATAGAATTTCTACTGCAATTGAAATTTATGGAAAAGTAAGCAAAATTTTATGATTTTCTTTTAGAAGCTTACTCAAGGTATATTTTATCTAAAAATAGTTTTTCAGAAAATCTTGAAAATTTTATAATCGTCAAAAATGCAATAAAATAGTTTTATACATTTTAATATTTATATTATTTACATATTTTAAAATCATTAAAAATCTATAAAAATCAATATTTTATAGATATTTCAATTATTTTCGAAAATACATGAAACATTAAAAGCTCAGAAATGTGCAAATGCATTTGCTTTCGACGTTTAGAGCGGTTTGATGTTTCTGACAAACTCATTTTTTAGTAAATACTTAGATTTACACTTTAATAGAATTTCACTGCAATTGAAATTTATGGAAAATAAGCAAAATTTATATTTTCTTTATCTAAAAAATAGTTTTCAGAAAACTTGAATGTTAATCGTCAAAAATGCATAAAATAATTTTTTTAATATTAATTATTTACATATTTAAAAATATTAAATCTATAAAATCAATATTTTTATAGAATATTTCTATTATTTTCGAAATACATGAACATTAAGCTCAGAAAATGTGCTAAACGATTTATTGCATATTTCGACGTTTTAGAGCGGTTTGATGCTTCTGCAAACTCATTTTACTAAATACTATTTCACACTTTTAAATAAATTTCTACTGCAATTGAAATTTATGGGAAAAGTAAGCAAAATTTTTATTTTTTTAGAAGCTTACTCAAGGTATATTTTATCTAAAAATAGTTTTTCAAAAATCTTGAAAATGCCTAAATCGTCAAAATGCAATAAAAAAGTTTATAATTTTAATATTTATTAATTATTTACATATTTTAAATCATTAAAATCTATAAAATCAATATTTTATAGAATATTTCATATTATTTTCGAAAAATCGAAACATTAAAGCTCAGAAATGTGCAAATCGATTATGAATTTGACGTTTAGATTTATGCTTAAATCATTTTTAGCTAAATACTATTTTCACACTTTAAGAATTTCTAGCAATTGAAATTATGGAAAAGTAGCAAAATTTTATGATTTTCTTTATTTAAAAATTTCAGAAAATCTGAAAATTTAATCGTCAAAAATGCAATAAAATCGTTTTATAATTTAAATTATATTACATATTTTAAATCCATAAATCTATAAAATAATATTTTTAGAATTTATTTAAAAAAAATAACTCAGAAATGCAAAATCATTTTAATTTGATTTAGGTTTTCTGAAATCATTTAGCAAAATATAATTACACTTTTGAATTTCTGCAATTGAAATTTATGGGAAAAGTAAGCAAAATTTTATGATTTTCTTTTAGGAAGCTTACTAAGGTATATTTTATCTAAAAAATAGTTTTTCAGAAAATCCTTGAAAATGCCTTAAATCGTCAAAAATGCAATAAAATCAAGTTTTATAGCATTTTTGAATATTTATAATTATTTACATATTTTTAAAATCCCATTAAAAATCTATAAAAATCAATATTTTTATAGAATATTTCATATTATTTTCGAAAAATACATGAAACATTAAAAAGCTCAGAAAAAAGTGCTAAAATCGTATTTTATTGCATATTTCGACGTTTTAGAGCGGTTTGAGTGCTTTTCTGCAAAACTCATTTTTAGCTAAAATACTTAGATTTTCACACTTTTAAATAGAATTTCTACTGCAATTGAAATTTATGGGAAAAGTAAGCAAAATTTTATGATTTTCTTTAGGAAGCTTACTCATAGGTATATTTTATCTAAAAAAATAGTTTTCAGAAAATCTTGAAAATGCCTTGAATCGTCAAAAATGCAATAAAATAACGTTTTATAGCATTTTTAATATTATTAATTATTTACATATTTTTAAAAATCCCATTAAAAATCTATAAAAATCAATATTTTTATAGAATATTTCATATTATTTTCGAAAAATACATGAAACATTAAAAGCTCAGAAAAATGTGCTAAAATCGATTTTATTGCATATTTCGACGTTTTAGAGCGGTTTGAGTGCTTTTCTGCAAAACTCATTTTTAGCTAAAATACTTAGATTTTCACACTTTTAAATAGAATTTCTACTGCAATTGAAATTTATGGGAAAAGTAAGCAAAATTTTATGATTTTCTTTTAGGAAGCTTACTTAAGGTATATTTTATCTAAAAAATAGTTTTTCAGAAAATCCTTGAGAAATGTCCTTATATCAGTCAAAAATGCAATAAAACAAGTTTTATAGCATTTTAATATTTATTAATTATTTACATATTTTTAAAAAATCCCATTAAAAATCTATAAAAATCAATATTTTTATAGAATATTTCATATTATTTTCGAAAAATACATGAAACATTAAAAGCTCAGAAAATGTGCTAAAATCGCATTTTATTGCATATTTCGACGTTTTAGAGCTGGTTTGATGCTTTTCTGGCAAAACTCATTTTTAGCTAAAATACTTACATTTTCACACTTTTAAATAGAATTTCTACTGCAATTGAAATTTATGGGAAAAGTAAGCAAAATTTTATGATTTTCTTTAGGAACTTACTCATAGGATATTTTATCTAAAAAAATAGTTTTTCAGAAAATCCTTGAAAATGCCTTAAATCGTCAAAAATGCAATAAAATAAGTTTATAGCATTTTTGAATATTTATTAATTATTTACATATTTTTAAAAATCCCATTAAAAATCTATAAAATCAATATTTTTTTAGAATATTTCATATTATTTTCGAAAAATACATGAAACATTAAAAAGCTCAGAAAAAAGTGCTAAAATCGCATTTTATGGCATATTTCGACGTTTTAGAGCGGTTTGATGCTCGATTTAAGGCATTTTCAAGGATTTTCTGAAAAACTATTTTTTTAGATAAAATATACCTATAAGTAAGCTTCCTAAAGAAAATCATAAAATTTTGCTTACTTTTCCATAAATTTCAATTGCAGTAGAAATTCTATTTAAAAGTGTGAAAATCTAGTATTTTAGCTAAAAAATGAGTTTTGCCAGAAAAGCACTCAAACACTCTAAAACGTCGAAATATGCACATAAATACGATTTTAGCACATTTTCTGAGCTTTTTAATGTTTCATGTATTTTTCGAAAATAATATGAAATATTCTATAAAAATATTGATTTTTATAGATTTTTAATGGGATTTTTTAAAATATGTAAATAATTAATAAATATTCAAAAAAGCTATAAAACTTGATTTTATTGCATTTTTTGACGATTTAAGGATTTTCAAGGATTTTCTGAAAAAATATTTTTTAGATAAAATATACCTATGAGTAAGCTTCCTAAAGAAAATCATAAAATTTTGCTTACTTTTCCATAAATTTCAATTGCATGAAATTCTATTTAAAAGTGTGAAAATCTAAGTATTTTAGCTAAAAATGAGTTTTGTCAGAAAAGCATCAAACCGCTCTAAAACGTCGAAATATGCCATAAAATGCGATTTTAGCACATTTTCTGAGCTTTTAATGTTTCATGTATTTTTCGAAAATAATATGAAATATTCTATAAAAATATTGATTTTTATAGATTTTTAATGGGATTTTTTAAAAATATGTAAATAATTAATACATGTTCAAAAATGCTATAAAATTTTTTTTATTGCATTTTGACGATTTAAGGCATTTTTAAGTTTTCTGAAAAACAATTTTTTTTGATTAAATATACATATGATAAGCTTCCTAAAAGAAAATCAAAAATATTGATTTTTATAGATTTTTAATGGGATTTTTAAAAATATGTAAATAATTTAAATATTAAAATATTAAAACTTATTTTATGGCATTTTTGACGATTCAAGGCATTTCAAGATTTTCTGAAAACTTTTTTTAATAAAATATCCTTATAAGGCTTCAAAAGAAAATCATAAAATTTTGCTTACTTTTCCCATAAATTTCAATTGCAGTAGAAATTAATTTAAAAGTGTGAAAATCTAAGTATTTTAGCTAAAAATGAGTTTTGCCAGAAAAGCACTCAAACCCTCTAAAACGTCGAAATATGCAATAAAATACGATTTTAGCACATTTTCTGAGCTTTTAATGTTTCAGTATTTTTCGAAAATAATATGAAATATTCTATAAAAATATTGATTTTTATAGATTTTTAATGGATTTTTAAAAATATGTAAATAATTAATAAATATTAAAAAGTATAAAACGATATTTTATTGCATTTTTTAACGATTTAAGATTTTAAAACTATTTTTAGATAAAATATACCATGGTAGTCAAAAGAAAATATAAAATTTTGTTACTTTTCCATAATTTAATTGCAGAAATTCTATTTAAAAGTGTGAAATGTAAGTATTTTAGCTAAAAATGAGTTTTGTCAGAAAAGCATCAAACCGCTCTAAAACGTCGAAATATGCAAAAAATGCGATTTTAGCACATTTTCTGAGCTTTTTAATGTTTCATGAATTTTCGAAAATATTGAAATATTCTATAAAATATTGATTTTATAGATTTTAATGGATTTAAAATATGTAAATAATTAATAAATATTAAAATTATAAAACTTGATTTTATTGCATTTTTGACGATTTAAGGCATTTTAAGGATTTTCTGAAAACAATTTAGATAAAATATACCGAGTAGGTTCTAAAAGAAAATCATAAATTTTGCTTACTTTTCCAATAAATTAATTCAGAAATTCTATTTAAGGAAAATTAGGATTAGCTAAAATAGTTTTGCCAGAAAGCACTCAAACCGCTCTAAAACGTCGAAATATGCATAAAATACGATTTTGCACATTTCTGAGTTTTTAATGTTTCATGTATTTTCGAAAATAATATGAAATATTCTATAAAATATTGATTTTTATAGATTTTTAATGATTTTTAAAAATATGTAATAATTAATAATAAAAATTATAAACTTATTTTATTGCATTTGACGATTTAAGGCATTTAAGATTTTCTGAAAATTATTTAGATAAAATATACCTTAGTAAGTTCCTAAAAGAAAATCATAAAATTTGCTTATTTTCCCATAAATTTCAATTGCAGAAATTTATTTAAGTGAAAATTAGGTATTTTAGCTAAAAATGAGTTTTCCAGAAAGCTCAAACCGTCTAAAATCGAAATATGCAATAAAATCGATTTAGCACATTTTCGAGCTTTTAATGTTTCATGTATTTTCGAAAATAATATGAAATATTCTAAAAATATTATTTTTAGATTTTAATGGGATTTAAAAATATTAAATAATAATAATATTAAAATTATAAAACGTATTTATTGCATTTTGACGATTAAGGCATTTTAAGATTTTCTGAAAACTATTTAGATAAAATATACTATGAGTAAGCTTCTAAAAGAATATAAAATTTGCTTACTTTTCCCATAAATTTAATTGCAGTAGAAATTCTATTTAAAAGTGTGAAAATTAAGATTTTAGCTAAAATGAGTTTGCAGAAAAGACAAACCCTTAAAACGTCGAAATATGCCATAAAATCGATTAACATTTCGAGCTTTAATGTTTATATTTTTCGAAAATGAAAATTCTATAAAATATTGATTTAGATTTTAATGGGTTTAAAATATGTAAATAATTAATAAATATTAAAATTATAAAACTTTTTATTGATTTTTGACGATTTGGCATTTAAGTTTTCTGAAAACTATTTTGATAAATATACCGAGAAGCCCTAAAAGAAAATAATAAATTTCATTTTCAAAATCAATTGCAAATTTAAAAGTGTAATCTAATTTTAGCTAAATGAGTTTGCCAGAAAAGCATAAACCTCTAATCGAAATATGCAAAAATACGATTTTCACATTTTTTGAGCTTTAATTTCAAGTATTTTCGAAAATATGAAATATTTATAAAAAATTGATTTATAGATTTAATGATTTAAAATGTAAATAATTAATAATTTAAATCTATAAAACTATTTTATTGCATTTTTTACGTAAGGCATTTTCAAGTTTCAAAACATTTTATAAATATACCTATGAGTAAGCTTCCTAAGAAAATCAAAATTTCATTTTCCCATAAATTAATTAAAGTGAAATTTATTTAAAGAGTTTTCAGAAAACAAAACCGCAAATGAAAGATAAATGCGATTTAGCAATTTAGCTTTTAATTTCATATTTTGAAAATAAAGAAATATTCTATAAAATATTAATTTTATAGATTTTTAGGGATTTTAAAATATGAAATAATTTAAATTAAATGCTATAAAATTATTTGCATTTGACATTAAGGATTTTAGTTTTCTGAAACTATTTTTTTATGAAAAAAATTTGTTATTTCCATAAATTTCAATGGAAATTTATTAAAAGTGTGAAAATGTAAGATTTTAGCTAAAATGAGTTTTGCCAGAAACATAAACCGTCTAAAACGCGAAAATGCAAAATAGATTTTAGCACATTTTCTGGCTTAATGTTTCATGTATGAAAAACTATTTTTTAGATAAAATATACCTATGAGTAAGCTTCCTAAAAGAAAATCATAAAATTTTGCTTACTTTTCCATAAATTTCAATTGCAGTAGAAATTCTATTTAAAAGTGTGAAAATGTAAGTATTTTAGCTAAAAATGAGTTTTGTCAGTAAAGCATCAAACCGCTGTAAAACGTCAAAATATGCAATAAAATCCGATTTTAGCACATTTTTCTGAGCTTTTTAATGTTTCATGTATTTTTCGAAAATAATATGAAATATTCTATAAAAATATTGATTTTTATAGATTTTTATTGGGATTTTTTAAAAATATGTAAATAATTAATAAATATTCAAAATTCTATAAAACTTGATTTTATTGCATTTTTTGACGATTTAAGGCATTTTCAAGGATTTTCTGAAAAACAATTTTTTTTAGATAAAATATACCTGTGAGTAAGGTTCCTAAAAGAAAATCACAAAATTTTGCTTACTTTTCCAATAAATTTCAATTGCAGTAGAAATTCTATTTAAAAGTGTGAAAATGTAGGTATTTTAGCTAAAAAATGAGTTTTGCCAGAAAAGCACTCAAACCGCTCTAAAACGTCGAAATATGCAATAAAATACGATTTTAGCACATTTTTCTGAGCTTTTTAATGTTTCATGTATTTTTCGAAAATAATATGAAATATTCTATAAAAATATTGATTTTTATAGATTTTTAATGGGATTTTTTAAAAATATGTAAATAATTTTTAAATATTAAAAAATGCTATAAAACGTTATTTTATGGCATTTTTTGACGATTCAAGGCATTTTCAAGGATTTTCTGAAAAACTATTTTTTTAGATAAAAGAAAATCATAAAATTTTGCTTACTTTTCCCATAAATTTCAATTGCAGTAGAAATTCTATTTAAAAGTGTGAAAATCTAAGTATTTTAGCTGAAAAATGAGTTTTGCCAGAAAAGCACTCAAACCGCTCTAAAACGTCGAAATATGCAATAAAATACGATTTTAGCACATTTTTCTGAGCTTTTTAATGTTTCATGTATTTTTCGAAAATAATATGAAATATTCTATAAAAATATTGATTTTTATAGATTTTAATGGGATTTTTTAAAAATATGTAAATAATTTTTAAATATTAAAAACGTTATTTTATGGCATTTTTTGACGATTCAAGGCATTTTCAAGGATTTTCTGAAAAACTATTTTTTTAGATAAAAGAAAATCATAAAATTTTGCTTACTTTTCCCATAAATTTCAATTGCAGAGAAATTCTATTTAAAAGTGTGAAAATTAAGTATTTTAGCTAAAAATGAGTTTTGTCAGAAAAGCATCAAACCGCTCTAAAACGTCGAAATATGCATAAAATGCGATTTTAGACATTTTTCTGAGCTTTTTAATGTTTCATGTATTTTCGAAAATAATATGAAATATTCTATAAAAATATTGATTTTTATAGATTTTTAATGGATTTTTAAAAATATGTAAATAATAATAAATATTCAAAAATGCTATAAAACGTTATTTTATTGCATTTTTGACGATTCAAGGCATTTTCACAGATTTTCTGAAAAACTATTTTTAGATAAAATATACCTATGAGTAAGCTTCCTAAAAAAATCATAAAATTTTGCTTACTTTTCCCATAAATTTCAATTGCAGTAGAAATTCTATTTAAAAGTGTGAAAATGTAAGTATTTTAGCTAAAAAAGAGTTTTCCAGAAAGCATCAAACCGCTCTAAAACGTCGAAATTGCATAAAATGATTTTAGCACATTTTCTGAGCTTTTAATGTTTCATGTATTTTCGAAAATAATATGAAATATTCTATAAAAATATTGATTTTTATAGATTTTTAATGTGATTTTTAAAAATATTAAATAATTAATAAATATTAAAAATGCTATAAAACTTGATTTTATTGCATTTTTGACGATTTAAGGCATTTTCAAGATTTTCTGAAAACTATTTTTTTGATAAAATATACCTTGAGTAAGCTTCCTAAAAGAAAATCATAAAATTTTGCTTACTTTTCCCATAAATTTCAATTGCAGTAGAAATTTATTTAAAAGTGTGAAAATGTAAGTATTTTAGCTAAAAATGAGTTTTGCCAGAAAAGCACTCAAACCGCTCTAAAACGTCGAAATATGCATAAAATACGATTTTAGCACATTTTTCTGAGCTTTTAATGTTTCATGTATTTTCGAAAATAATATGAAATATTCTATATAAATATTGATTTTTATAGATTTTTAATGTGATTTTTAAAAAATGTAAATATTTAATAAATATTAAAAAATGTATAAAACTTATTTTATTGCATTTTTGACGATTCAAGCATTTTCAAAGATTTTCTGAAAAACTATTTTTTAGATAAAATATACCTTGAGTAAGCTTCCTAAAAGAAAATCATAAAATTTTGCTTACTTTTCCCATAAATTTCAATTGCAGTAGAATTCTATTTAAAAGTGTGAAAATGTAAGTATTTTAGCTAAAAATGAGTTTTGCCAGAAAAGCATCAAACCGATCTAAAACGTCGAAATATGCATAAAATACGATTTTAGCACATTTTTCTGAGCTTTTAATGTTTCATGTATTTTTCGAAAATAATATGAAATATTCTATAAAAATATTGATTTTTATAGATTTTTAATGGGATTTTTAAAAATATGTAAATAATTTAATATATTAAAAATGCTATAAAACGTTATTTTATTGCATTTTTTGACGATTCAAGGCATTTTCAAGATTTTCTGAAAAACTATTTTTTAGATAAAATACCAGAGTAAGCTTCAAGAAAATCATAAAATTTTGCTTACTTTTCCCATAAATTTCAATTGCAGTAGAAATTCTATTTAAAAGTGTGAAAATCTAAGTATTTTAGCTAAAAATGAGTTTTGCCAGAAAAGCATCAAACCGCTCTAAAACGTCGAAATATGCAATAAAATCGATTTTAGCACATTTTCTGAGCTTTTTCAGAAAAGCACTCAAACCGCTCTAAAACGTCGAAATATGCAATAAAATACGATTTTAGCACATTTTTCTGAGCTTAAAATGTTTCATGTATTTTTCGAAAATATTATGAAATATTCTATAAAAATATTGATTTTTATAGATCTTAATGGGATTTTTAAAATATGTAAATAATTTTAAATAATAAAAACGTTATTTTATGGCATTTTTTGACGATGCAAGGCATTTTCAAGGATTTTCTGAAAAACTATTTTTTTAAATAAAAGAAAATCATAAAATTTTGCTTACTTTTCCCATAAATTTCAATTGCAGTAGAAATTCTATTTAAAAGTGTGAAAATCTAAGTATTTTAGCTAAAAAATTGTTTTGTCAGAAAAGCATCAAACCGCTCTAAAAATCGAAAAAACCCTAAAAAAGATTTTAGCACATTTTTTTGAGCTTTTAATATTTCATGTATTTTTTGAAAAAAAATGAAAAATTCTATAAAAAAAATTGATTTTTTTAGATTTTAATATTTTTAAAAATATGTAAATAATTAATAATTTCAAAAAAGCTATAAAACTTGTTTTTTTTGCATTTTTGACATTAAGGCATTTTTAGGTTTTCTGAAAAATTTTTTTTTTGATAAAAAATACCTATTAACTTCCAAAGAAAATAAAAAAATTTTTCTTACTTTTCCCAAAAATTTTAATTCGGAAATTCTATTTAAAAAATGTGAAAATTAATATTTTTTGCTAAAAAAAGAGTTTTGTCAGAAAAGCATCAAACCGCTCTAAAACGTCGAAATATGCCATAAAATGCGATTTTAGCCATTTTTTTGAGCTTTTAATGTTTCATGTATTTTTTGAAAATAATATGAAATATTCTATAAAAAAATTGATTTTATAGATTTTAATATGATTTTTTTAAAAAATTAAATAAATTTAAAAATATTCAAAATGCTATAAAACTTGATTTTATTGCATTTTGACATTTAAGG